>CAKALG010042016.1:0-19662 GCA_916700815.1 Helicolenus hilgendorfi
GGGATTTTATTTTCCCACTGAAAGGAGAGCAGATTAAATTTGTATGAGGAGCATTGTTCTGTCAGCCTGTTTAAAAGTGAGGTACCAGGGCAGAGAAAATAATCACATTAGATGACCCTGTTTCTTGTGTCTCATTCCTCAAAATAAAATAGAAATTTCAAGTGGGCCTCCAAGTACAGCTTAGTTTTCCCTTAGAAGCTATAATGTTTAGCAATGATGTCTTCTAAAAGCTGTTAGTTAACCTCACAAATACTTAATTATTTATGAATTGCTCTGGCTTTAATTGTTATAAGCCTCGACATTTATTTGACTGGACCATTATATTGATTGACTCTCTGAGACTAGAGGCAAGTTCATGATTGAATTTGGTGGAAAGTTACAGTGTCACTACAGGAGATACCTAACTGAATCAATATTGATAAATTTTCTGTAGCTATATTTTGCAATAAAATTGCAGTAGACTTCCCGTACTGCAACTACACACAGCTCTTTATTCCACTAGCTTTCATCAGTAAAAATCTTGTCTCAGTGCTTCATTATATTCTGGTCTGTTCAGTGCTTCTTGCACCTGAACCATAGACCTTAACCTGATGTGCTGATTTATCCTTCAATGATCTGTTGATGGAATCTGCTGCAGGTGGACTGCAGTTATATCAAGCTTTTATTGAACACAGTTGCCAGAAAAAATATTGGCATTGTACGTTTCTGCAAACCACGGTATGCGTTGAATGTCGACGTTTCTGAACCAAAATATTGTAAGATTAGATTTATTTTTCTTAAACCCTGAAATGAGTACATTTCATCTGAAGAGGGGGAAGAATGTAAGATTAGATTTATTTTGTAAGACATATTTTATACAGTGTACATATTGTATTCTGCTCTTTAAGTTAGAGATGGAACTATATGGTTTGGCGCACATTGTGTGCTTGTGGGATGAGTGATGGTTAAGATTGGCGGAGGGATATGAAGTGATGTGCCTCCTTTTGAGTTGTTGGTGTTCTGTGGTCCTACGCTGAGTTGAGTGATTAAAGTGGATCCTGTTGAACAGACCAAGCTCTCCCCGTGCTCTTGTTCTACCCACAGCCCTACAGGAGTTTAATTAAGTAATAAGTAAATTATAGTTAAGGTAGCAAGAAGCCTGCCTTACAATATCATAAATATGTCTCATATCAGCCTCATATCACACTTGCAGAAAGCCACAATGACATAGGGATAAAGTTATGAAACGATTGGTTAGGTTTTGGCAACAAAAATACTTTGTTATGGTTAAAAAAATCATCATGGTTTGTGTGAAGAAACTTTTTACCAACATAACATAATTATAGATTATCTGTTGTGTCACGGATGATCATGAGGTATAAATAAGAACGGTGCCTTGAAGGGCAACCCTTAAATCAGACCAGGATCTTGTTATTTGAAACGGGATTCCCATGATGCACTGCACACTGAGAAATCGTACTATATATATGTAGGAGTGTTGGAACCCCTCATGCCATGGAGTTCCTTTGTTGTGACAATTTTATTTCAACAGAAATGTTTAGTGCTCTATGGATTACTCTCAGTCAAAATGTAGAGCTGTGTAAAACATTATCCACACCACCGTAAACATGGAAAAATATCCTGCAATGATGATCACTTTTCACTACCTGCAAGTTTGAGATAATGAATCTATAGTTAGGCTCACTTCTTAGCCCACTAATCTTTGTTTTCTTTGAAAAAGTTTGTATGCATGTCCTGAACCTTAAAGGCAGGTGACTGAAGCTGCTTGTATAGGCCTCACATATTGTATCATACACATGAAATACAGTTTCATTCTAGCCTTCCCACTCAATCAGCTGGATTCAGAGCACACTTGATAGAATGTCAGTCAATAGTAAACACTTTTTGACCTCTGCTTTATACCCAATGTAAGTGATGAAAGTTGTTTTTTTCCACTTCCCTCCAACTGAGAAATATCACAGGAATCAGATGCTGATCTTTAGAAACTGATTTATTGTGTCATATTTCCTCACAACCTGTTCCACATAAGATTGAAAGTGTCAAATGAAATATTGCAAACATTTTTCATTATCAAAGGTTGGGTGTTTAAAAATAAGGCATATCTAGTTTTCTCTTACAAGGAGAGAAATATATGAGAGAATATATGTGTGTGCGTGTGCATGTGTGTGTGTGTGTGTGTGTGTTCCTTGGGGAGACGGGAGCAGAGGGCAGTTGCAGCTGTTTCTAATAGGTTTCTCCAGTTTGTCTCTGGAGAACAGGAACACACACACAGAGGCGCTCACAGAGTCATTATTGCTCTCCTACCGTCCTCCAGGTATTTTGTAACCTTTGCTCCACCTCACAACGAGGAAAATGGCAGAGCGAAAGACAGAGGACAGAAAAAGAGACAGATGGGAGGGGGGAAAGGTAGAAGAGAGAAGGACAGAAGCAGATCTCTGGAGAGGGAGGCTTGACTCTGTGGGCTTCCAGCTGAAACACTCCAGCAGGGTTGGCAACTGCTGGGAAACCCATTTTTACAAACAATTTTCACTGGAATAGCTGTGATGGACAGATGGATGGGGTGATGCGAGGACTCAGGGATAGATATTTTTGGATTGGATAAAATAGATAAAGATTCTCAAATCCTTGCAAGAAAAATTTAAGTTGACACTGTAATTGTGTGCTGTTCACGTTACAATAGTCCAATCGCAGGTAATTTAGACATACATGTATGCGTTGTTGTTTTTGTTGAGCACACAAAACCCCTTATTCTGTATATATTAACATTATGCATGTATGGTATATTTTGGTTGTACAAAAAAATATACCAGACATGAGATACATTCCAGATGTCTTATGTTAGTGCAAAAGCTCATCTGCGACAGGGATCAGGATTCTGCACACCTGTTTGTGATTTTTTTTTTCTCTTTCACAGCACATGGGTGGGTGATGACAGACTGATTACCAAAGTTAGTCTCCTGTTGTTGTGGGCATGATATGGAGGGTTGAGGAAAAGTTGCATCACAGATAGAAACACCAAGTTCAAGGTAATTACAGCACAAATAGCTTAACCCTCTGAGACCCGTTTTTGTCTTTTTTAGGGGGGTACAGGGGTTTTTTAGGGGGGAGATAGCAGGGAAACCTGAAGATGAATTTGAGATGCAGATAAAATAAATTGTAAAAGTGCATAAGGGATTAGAAAATTATGATGGAAGTATATGATGGTCATCCCCATGCTCTATTATGTCTCATAACTTGTTGCAGCAATTTGTGGGTTGATACCATTTGTTACACAGATTTGGTGCTAAAGTTAAACATTTTTACCACTCAAGAATTGATACAAATTATCAATAATCCCTCCAAAATACCACATTACGACACCAAAACCTCGAGGAACACCATAGAAAAAGTAATGTTATGATTTGGTATCAAAAACTTTTGACATTTGGAGATTTCTGCAAGAATTGCATTTTTTGGCGATTAGATGGCGAGCACTTCTGTTCTGAAAACTTCTCAGAAACCCCCTTATTGTCAAACTAGCTAGGAAAGCAATCCATCCTCTGAATGCTCTAGGTCTATAGTTTGTGGATATAAAGTTTCATGAGGCTGCGATTATCCTAGAGGTCACCAGTGAGGTCAAATTTCAAAAAATGGTCTCACTACAGTGAAATGGCTGCTATGGGGACTAACATCATCACACATGAATACAGTTGGGCTCATTGGATCTACAAGAGTGCAGCTTTACAAGAATAGCCAATTTATGCAATTCCAAGACTCCAGTATGCAGAAATATACAAACACAAAATTTTACAATAGGCGAAAATAACACTGTTAAACTGCATGCAAAAAACTGCATGTGATTATCATAAAGTGGGCATGTCTGTAAAGGGGAGACTTGTGGGTACCCATAGAACCCATTTTCATTCACATATCTGGAGGTCAGAGGTCAAAGGAACCCTTTGAAAATGGCCATGCCAGTTTTTCGTCGACAAAATTTAGCCCAACTTCGGAGCATTATTTAGCCTCCTTGCTGACATGTATGACATGGTTGGTACCAGTGGATTCCTTAGGTTTTCTAGTTTCATATGATACCAGTTCTTCACTTCAGGTCTCATTGGTTTAGTAAGCTATTTTTCCCAAATCATATTGTTTTCTTGCAGCCCGGTACCAAATATTCTGTTGCTTGTAGTACAGATCTGTGTTTGGAAACATGGAAACTCATTGCTCATGTGCATAAATACATAAAAATCTGTATGGCTTGACTATAGAGATATAGACTTTGACCCAAATGGTGCGAAACAAGGAGAGTCTGGTAGGTTTGCTCTGCTGCATCTCATTAGTTTCACTGACATTGTATGTCATAGTGGATTTTCTTTTTTTTTACAGTAAATTTAAACCAGCTGCAAACGGACAAGAATTATTATACCGTTAAAAGGATTTGCAGAGTTTCCCTGGTGTCTGCTACATGCCTTGGGGATAACCAGGCTTTTAATATATTAATGATTTCTTTTTAATTTGCAGAGATTCAAATAGCTTTCTAACCACTGTAGCACCTGGGGAGAGAGGGAGGGGATGGGGGGCAATAATACAAAGCCAAACCTGCTAATTCATTTAAACACAAGGAAAATTAGGTCATTAGAAAATAAATACAAATGAATCCAAAATTAATCAGCTCAGGGTTTTTCTCCAGGAGTCTGAAAAAGTCAATTTCCTGGTTTATTGCAATGTACTTAAGGGAAATAATAGTGATCCAGTTCACTGCTTTATGGTGAATTTAAAGCGGTTCTGCTCAATCTAAGAATAAGCAGAATTTGCTAAACTGCCACCAAATCAATAGTTGTTTTTTCATTTTTATTCATTATCTCTGCCAGGAGATAATGAGATTGGTCATGTGTGTGTGTGCATCTCTGTGTCTGTCCACGGCTAACCCTCGCATACTGCTGCACCAAACTGCATAATATTTTTTGGTGCTCATTTATGGCTGCATGCTCAAGGACCTCATGTAGTTACAATGACTCACACTTTCTCAAAACATCTTGTATTGCCTCTTTGGTACTGCCATTGATTGGCCGCTGACTGCTCACTCACTACCCTAAACCAGCCCTCTGATCACACAGCTGACTGCCTTGCCGCCACACAGCCGCTGAGACGGTTATTCTGTGCCTTTTTATGGGGCATCAACCTCTCGTTTACATTTGTACGAACGGAGTTGAGACGTGCGCCTTAACAGAGCCGATGCAGACATCTGCATAGATTAAAATGAGAACGTATCTGTTGTTAGAGACGTGAAAAACACATCTGATACACCTGTAGTCAAGACGGGGGGTTAGCCAATTGTGGGTTGTATTTATTCAATTAAACATTCCAGCAGTGGTCATTGCAGACACACCTGGTGGAGATCTACACTCCAGCTACGGCGTGCTGTGACCACTGAGCCACAAAACATGTTTTATTAGTAAGTTTGTCAAAATAAATGTGACTTTATCACCAGCCAACAATGTCAGCACATGCAGCAGTTATCATGTGATGAGGTGCTGTACTAGTCTACCGACGTTCCCTGATTCACGCAGGGATTTTCTATTTCCCGAAATTACTTGACACCTTTCAGCAGAGCAATTCTTTGGTTTTTATTTAACTCAATTACTAATTTCAGTCATTATCTTATTTAGTATACTCATATCCTTTTTAAGTGCTAAAAGGGTAAAAAGAAAAGAGGAAAAAGATTACTTCTGTAGCTTGATGGCGTCTTTGCCTCAAATCCATCAGAGCCTCCAGCTGTGAAAATGAAACTCAAAATTTTGCTATTTACTTTAAACTATAAAGGAGAGAAACTGAACAGAGTAAATGGAGCACTATCAATTTCCAATCCCTGAAAAAGATGTTTGTCTGACTAAAAGTAGTCCACAGTAGTCCTGCTACATCAAAACATTTGAACTGACAGGATATAAAATTAGCCTTTAATACTCTTCTCAGTAAAAACTAAATAGAAATTCAGTGGATTTTGATCTCCTCTAAGATATAATTCCTGCCTGACAGGATAATGAACATGTCTTCAAACTACTACTACTACTCAGACTACTGATCTGTGCTTACTCACTGCTATTCACACAACTGTAATACCAGATGTGAATGGAGCTGCATGCAGGACAATCTCACTACAAGGTCCATTTAGTAGAGTTTTTGACCATATATCACACGCTGTCCCTCAGGGGATTGCCCATTGTTCCGACGGCCCATTATTCCGAAACCCCAATAGTCCGAAGAATGTCCTGTTGGACCGAAAGTCCATTTGTCTGACAACCCGTTCCCCCAGAAACAAACAGCCATTGTTCCAAAGGCCCATATCTCCGAAAATATAAACTCTGCATGCAACAAACAGAAGCACATGGCTAATTATTATGCAGAATCATGTCACCGTACCTTTCCGATTTTTTTTATCGTATTACTCATTGTATACATTGGTTGGGTTGGTTATGTTAAGGCTTGAGGAGCGACATTAGTTAGGTTTAGGATAAGAATATCATGGGCAGAGTAAGACAGGTCATGTCCATAGTAGGAAAAAAAATCAGACATGTCATTTTGCATAATAATTTGCCATGTGCTTCTGTTCATTGCAAAAAGAGTGTGTGTTCTCTGAGCAATGGGTTTGTTTCGGGAAACGGGCTGTCAGACAAAAGGGGCATTTTTCGGACTATTGGGGTTTCAGAAAGTTCTGACGGAGCAATGGCATGTCACCGTTCCTCAGCAGATGGGGTTGCCACTTTGGACCTCGTGGTAAGATTGATTCGTCTCTTTCCAAGAATTGATTTTCATTCTTAACTTGAGTGAGTGCGCATAAAAAATGAAACTTGGAAGATCGATAATCCCATCAGCTAAAGTGACGCAATCAAAAGCTCCACAACAGGTACTGCGTTGACCTTGTGGTTAGTGTTTGTCAACTACCATAAGAATGAACTTTCAACTGTAGCTTTTTCTGTAGTTCTAATGGAACATTACACTGTAAACTATATAAAAACATTTGTGGAATGCCCAGTGAAATGTAAAAATCTAAATACAGGAGAAAGTTATTAATAGAAATAGAAAAGCAGAGACTGGGTGTTATCAGTTTCCAAACTAATCTTTCCAAATATTACTTGCTAAAACCGATGGTGTATTCAAATGCACCATTCGGCAGGCTCATGCTGAGGGCAGATGATGCCACACCTTAAAACGCCATATTGGGTCATTACACTGTGTTTGCAAACCTGGAAATATACTGATCCCTTTTTCAAATCATGTGTGACAGTGCACAAAAGAAACTACATTGCTCAGCCAATTTCCAGAAGGGATTCTGGCATTGTACAAAAATGAGATTTGGGGGCTATAAGTGTGATGTTTATTGGGATTAGATCACCAAGCTGTGCTCGTGGCAGCATTTGTTGCTGCGCAAGCAGGTGGGAGAACACGCCACTGCAGATTATGTGGTGTTATTGAACTCCACACCATAAAATGTTGTAATGTAATGTTGTAATCACTGCGATGCAATGAGCCATTCACTGTCAGATATAACTAACTTTGAAACAACTCTGCTCTATAAAGGACGATCCTTAATGTGCTATTTTCCGCTTGCCTTCGCAACCATGCATCGTCACAGCTATTGCAGAAGCAACACAGCATGTGTGTGTCAATGCAGTTTGGGAAACTCCAATTCCCTTGCTTGTCCTGTTCAAGGTGAATGTTGAAAAGATACTGTATGATAGCAACTTGATAGATTGGAAACCAGGCTCATGACATAGCAGATGAGTCACCTACACAGCACCGGTGATGAAGGAGAGATGCGACACCATCATCTCTCAGGTAGAGCAGCAGTTTTCACACACTAAACTGTTTTTTCCTCACTTTCTGTTTCTGGCTGATTCCTTCCCCTGAGCCTGACTCTGATGTCAAACCACGGCCATTTTTGGAATCAGGAGAAAGTTGAGGTCTGAGTTGGGTGCTCTGTACCTACGCTCTGGGCCTCGGGGGTGTAAAGACAAGAAACTCTTAGACAGGACTTTAGCTGACACTCATAGTCTGCTGAAAATCATCACAAATCCTATATCGGAGGCAGAGAGAAACTTTTCCACCTTAAAGAGGATAAAAAACTTGCACCCTCGACAATGACTGAACGCTCTCCACTGAAAACCAGCTGGTTCAGCAACTGCCAAAAGTGAGGTTTCTGAAAGGTTTGCCCACAGGAAGAACTGCTGTACTTTTTTTCATCTTCAGCACTGGTTGGAGTTAAAGTGTCGTTTTATCACCCTGCCTCGCTGTTAAGTGCATCGTCCATGTTTTATCAGGTTTCTGCGCCTTCACGATCCTGGCTTTTGTGTTTTAACGTGGAATTAATCTGATATAAAACATGTTTTTGGGGTTGTATTCAGTGGTGCTGAACTGTTTTGTTCCCTTGCAGACCTACTGGGTCATTTGTTATGCGTTCAGTTGTGACGATCAAATGGAACACTGCTTACATGCAAAACCTGGAGTACTTTTTCCTCTTTCTTTTTCCCCCCGTCTCTTGCTTTCTCCTACCTTTCTAATTTTGTGTGATGTACATGTCCATAGGGACGATTTTTATCGTGAAGGATCACCTCGCTTCTCAGCATTGGATGCTTGATGGGGTGCCACTAGGCACCTGATTGGACGAACGCTTTCCCTCGTGGGCTGCTGCTCCCAGCTTTCAAATCGGAACCAACATGGCGGCTCGTTTGGAAACTTTCTTCTCTTATATCACGAAAATAATTCACCGAAATGTGTTTCTTAAAACATGTTATGCAAGAAATAAGCCATGCAGTTGCTGAATCTGTCTTTATTTTGGATCCACAACGCTTAGTTTAAAAGTTTCTTGGGAGTTTCCAGAGGCGGCGAGTCGCGCCAGACGCCTCTGATTTGCATAAAGTAGCCTCGACCTCAACTTTATGCAAATGAGGAGCGGCCAACGTGATGCCCCGTCTCACAAATCGCGCCGCCACGCTACCAGAATGCATTGCACGGCTGCTTACATAGACAAGAAATGGGAAGCGTTGAAAGGACGGAGGCTGTGGACATGTACCGTGAGATGCAGGCTGCTGTTTGTTACCATGCAATCTTACTATGTAACCGAGCATTTGCAGCAGCAGCCTTTATGCTATGAATTTGACCTTACGTGATTTTCTTGTGAATGTTTTTTTTCCACCGTAGAAGGTTCATCAGCAACTTTATGACGTTTATTTTCAACATTGACATGCATACACGTTATCTTGACATCCTATCCCGGGGGATGATGCCTCATTAGCAGGACTTTTAACCAGGACACCGGTGTTTTGTTTTGCAAGTTACATTAGTGACGTTTGTTACGTGTCTTTAAGTGACGTTTGTGACGTGATTTCCGTACTGATGTTACGTTTTTTCCGTAAGTATTTCACTAAGTTTACTGACTTATTTTAAACGTATGACGTTTTTTTCCTAACTAAGTGGTTTTGTTGCCTAAACCTAACTGCGGATGTTACCCTAGTTTTGTTGCGTGGCGTAAAAATGAAAGCTGCATACAAATGACACGCAAAAAAAATTATACGCGGAATGTCGTGCTATTTATACACCTTCCTCCATCTTCCTCCTCCATCCACCTTCCCTAATTCCAAGATCATAACAAAGTACTACAGGTAACATTTGGAAGTGTCAAACACATTGAAATAAGAAAATTGTTGCCATCCCCAAGAAGAGATTAGTGATCAATTATGTCTTCACCCCTCCGCAGTATGTCATTAAGCGCAGCATCCCTTCACACTGACACCTATGTTGTTCAATTTTAAGGATTATTATTAAAAGTCATAATCATGAAAAGTCACATATTGATATCCATATTAATGGAAGATTTTCCCCAAAAGGTGTAGAAATACACAGAGGGACACATGCTCCTTACAGTCTTTAATTGTAATAACAGATGGACACAGGAATAAAAGCTGTAGTGAAATACTCATTGAGTCACAACAACAACAACAACAACAACAACAACAGATACATATACATCAGGGTCATTATGCTATGGGCAGTAAAACCTGAAAATAACACATTAGTGATTTGGGCTGTAAAATGAACATTACTTGCTGACACAGAACACATAACCTGAATGATTGGTGAGTGTATGATTCATTGCGTCAAGTTGTTCTGTGCATGTACTGTATTTGTTTGTTCTCTGCCAACACTCACATATTTACAGCACCATTATACTGCATTTAGATTTCCCAGTAGCATAAAATATCACACAAGTACAGCGTGTTTACATGATCAGCAGTGTGGAACACAAGCAATAATAATTATCACACAAAGAGGGTGATGTTAATAGAAACAACAGAGAGGTTATAGTGCTACACTAGATTCAACAACTTTTTTTTTTACATGTTTTTTATAGGTTACAGCTAATCCACATTAACGCAATGTACTGTACCATATAATGTACTTCACAAGTCCTCCAAAAAACAAAATGACAAAATATATTAGTCACTGCCTTCTAAAATCAATATGAGCATTTTCTGACAACATCATTTGTCTGTGCTTTCCAAATGATGTTACAAAAGGGATTCATATGACACTTTGCAGATTTCTTTAGACATCTTGAAACAACGAAGCATCCAGGAGTGGTGATGAAAGGAGAATTACAGGCAAGAAGAGAGCTTAGAAGTCAAAACAAGTGAAAATGTCTCACCAATATCACTGGTTGAAAGTAAGTACATGTACTTCAGTACTATACTTTAAATTTTGAGGTACCTGTATTTTATTTGTGTATTTCCGTTTTATGATACTTTTACTTCACTGCCATTCAGGGGCAATTACTGCACTTTTTATTCTAATACATGTATTTGACAGGTGTAATTAGGTGCATACTTGTATTTTGGATAATAAAAATAAATTGAAAAATTAAGAGTTACTTATTACGAGTTTTTTTGTGCATGTAAAAGGTCTGCAAAGTTACAAAGCCTAGAGTCCATGCCAAAGGGAGTCCTTCTCCCCCATAGAAACACTGCTCCTGAACTGCCTTGCTTGAAGTCACGTCTTTTCTTCCGTAACGTGGTGATGTCACCAAGTAACACATTAGCATAATACCTGCCTAGCGTCTAGTTTAGCACACCCTCAAACAAAACTGGTTAGAGCGGAGTCCGTAGAGTTTGGTTCGGTTGACCAATCACAACAGAGTGGGCCAGCTGACCAATCAGAGCAGACTGGGCTTTTCAGGAGGGCGGGGCAGGAGCTCAAACAGAGCGTTTCAGACGGGGGGTGAAAAGAGGTGCTGCAGCACAGCCGGTATGAGAAAACTAAAGCATTTTTTTTAACATTTAAGCATGTAAACATGTTATAGTAGAAATCCAAAATACAAGTATGCACCTGGAAATTAGCATAATATGTCCTCTTTAAAAAAAAAAAAATCAAAGATGACCAAAAAAATGATTTGTTTTGTCTTTATGTTTTCTTCTTAACCATTAATCATCTCATGACCAGATTTATCTTATGACCCTTAGGAGGGGCCTGACCCCTATATTGGGAACCGTATATAAGGTAGTTAAAACAAGCTCCACCTTGAGTGGCTACAACAGTAAAATGCTGCTTATACATTGATGCATATAGTATAACAATCTAATAATGGAAAGAACAATGTAATGGATTGAATATCATATTAGAAAGAAGATGTATTGTGCAGTGTGTCAAGTAGAGATGCCATGTACAGTACATGTACTGTGACAGCAACACAAGGTTACCTGACCTTCTCATGTCTCATAGACTGCATGGCCAGAGGAGGTAAACTGATCAAACAGCACCACTAACTCATTTATCTAATGTTAGCGTTAACTAACAAGAAGCTGGAAGACATGACCCCACGTTTTTTCTTCACTGAGTGAACATCTGTTTTTTTAGTGCCAATTTTTCCCCTCTGCTATTTATTATATAGATTGATTTTATTGGGCTATAAATTTTACTGCAGCCGATATAACGCTCGGGAGAACTGTGATATAAAACTCCTCTCGCCATGCACAGTGAAAAGACTTTTAAAAACAAATTAAATATTTCTAAGTTTACTTCTTTTGTGGGTGTTAGTTAAGAATTTACAATGAGTAGGCGTTAATGATTTTCTATAATAAGATCCAGTCTTTACTGGCACAAGTGTGCCATAAATTATTATGTCTCCTTTAATTATTTATTTTACCTTGATTTATTGTAGGCCTACACAGGGGGAAAAATAAGTGCTGCATGACTGAATGTAGGTTCTAAGGGATTCAACATTTCGAGAAAAATGCTTATTTACTTTCTTGCCTACAGTTAGATTAGAAGATTGACGTCACTCTCATGTCTGTACATTAAATATTAGTTACAGACAGCAGGTGATTAGCTTAGCTTAGCATAAAGACAGTTAGCTTTTTATGTGCTGGAGAAATTTCTTAGCTGGGTGTAGTGACTTCCTTCCTTGTCTGTCGCAAGTACCCAACCGTGTCTCCTACAAAATTACGTTCCCATACAACTAAACTGCATTCTCATTTATGTTTCAAGTCAAACATAGTTTCTCCCGGATTACGGTGGTTAACAGTTTTGAACATGTGATTAACGTTGTAAATGAAAACACAAAAAAACATTAGGGTTTAACTTAAAATGACTACATTAATTACGTTATAAGTGACTTTTAGTTCTACTCGGCATACAAACAGCGGTCTGCTGAGTGAAAGTCCTGTGTTTGTTTGAGCCATCCACCACATCTATCACCCACCCTTAGTGGACTTTCTCGCTTGTTATATTCATTATTATACCACATAACTTTAACTAACAGTCGCTTGATACTACGTCACCTGCTCTGCGTGTCTCTCATTGTACTACATCACTTGCTGAGGCCCTCCGCGGACTATCATTACAAAGATATTACGTCAAAGACAAACGTAAACTGCGACAAAACTTGTTTCCCTCCAAACATAATTGAGAACGCAGTTAATGTATGGCAACGTCATCTTTAGGAGACAGGGCTGCAAATACCACAACGTGTCATTTTTAAATTTCCATTTGAGCGCACATTAAACAAACGCAAATGCCGTGTTAGAGACCGTATTTTTTTCCCATATGTCAAGTCAGCACATTGACATACTGACAGCTGTTGTTGCCTGTTGGGCTGCAGTTTGCCATGTTATGATTTGAGCATATTTATTATGCTAAATGCAGTACCTTTAAGGGTTTCTGGACAATATCTGTCATTGTTTTGTGTTGTTAGTTGATTTTCCAATAATAAATATGTGCATACCTTTGCATAAAGCAAGCATATTTGCCCACTCCCATGTTGATAAGAGTATTAAATACTTAACAAATCTCCCTCTAAGGTACATTTTGAACAGATAAAACAATGTGCAATTAATCATGATTAACTAAGGACCATCATGCGATTAATTGAGATTAAATATTTAAAGCGATTGACAGTCATAATTATATGTAAAACTCATTTCTAATTTGACCTGAATTAATTGTCTTAATATCCTTTTTGTGTTTGTTTCATAATGTTTTTATCTAGTGTTTTGTACCCCAGGCTGTTATATTTTGTTACTGTTTTAATTGTATACTGTCCCTTGTATACTGATTTTGTTTAAAAATTGACGTGTTAATTAGTGAGTTTCAGAAGTGCTCTAAATCTTTGGAAAAAGCCAAGCTAGCTGTTTCCTCCTCTCCCAGTCTTTATTCTAAGCTACAGTAAGCTAATGGCCTAGAGACATCAGAGTGGTATCAATCAAGCAAATTGGTGTATTTCCAAAAATGTTGAACTCCTTTAAGCATTTCTTGCTCCGTTACATCAAAACAAATGATGAATCCTGATGGCTACTTAAAACCGTTCATTGAAGTGTCAGAAGTTATCAAAGTGTCAGAACACAAAGACAAAGCAGAGCTTGTGATTCCAACGACATGTAAAAATCAAAGTAAAGTCAACTACAAAATAACATACCTTTGTTTGTACAAAAAGATTTAAAAAAAGATCTGATTTGCTTGTCAAAAGGTCCTTTTACCCTAGCTTTGTACCCATGACATTTTTTGCTTTTAATTGAATTCAACTGCTTGAACAAGGTCTTCCAGGTTTCCTTTGGAGAGACCTGTACAGACGCATACGTCTGGCATGTAGTCGCGCTGACTGATGCCAGAGAGGCATTGAAGCGCAGCGGAGGGATTGTCCGACATGGCATTCACACAGCACAGCTGGCATGACTAGCAAGTCTTTGACAGCCGCACAAGAGCTGTTCACAGATCTGCACACACACATCTAAGAGAAGTCGCTGCAAAGTCAGAGCCAGCTTCAATGACAAGCATGTTGGCATGGCAACCCAATGATAGAGGTCAAAAGCAGTTTTTTTTTCTTGCAGATATAACTAAAACATTTACTACACTTGGACTTGAGAACATAAACATGCATTCAGCGATCAACTTAGTAAGCTACAATTAAGTACTAATGGAAGATGTTCCACTGATTAATATGGTAACAGCTTCCCTCTAGTAGCATGGCAAGAAATCACAGTAACATAACCTGGCCAACAACGGTCTCGTACACAGGTCTCCTGGTTAAAAGTCCTGTGTTTGTTGGACCTGCCCACCATGGGTGGTCTTTCTTGCTTCTTATACTAGGTCACTAACTCTTACTGCAGCATTTATATACGGTTGCGTTTACATCGCAGTTAGTACAGGAAACATGGCGTATAAATGACACACGGGAATCAAGAAAGGCATAGTTATTGCAGGCTAAACGCACGCCTTGCGTATTATCTAGGCATTTATACGCCACATTCCCATCAGCCTAATATTCAGCCATTAATGTTGCTGCAGACTGTTAGTCACTTACCTCTAGTTGCCTGGAATGGCAGGCTATAGACAGGGGAATAGGTTACATAGTTTTGGTTGAAGTATCCCCAAAGCTGGTCTACACATATGAATGTTTTTGAATACTTTTAATGATACTGATGATGTTATATGAATATGATAGGAATACTTTTGCTGAATTAAGATCGAGATTGTTAAAACACGCACGTTATATATTTGATTGCATTGTGAACATTATAAATAAGTGATGATGGCAGTGTTGTGGTGTGCCCATCCCCAGTAACAGCACATTTACAGCTAATCCCGTCTGATGAGATGCTGAAATCAATCCTGGTGCATCTACAGTATATGAAATATGAATCCCACAGCTTGCTGACACAAACTCTCTCTCTTCCCTCTTTATTGACCATGAAAATGTATGTCCCCTATAAACCACAAAGGTCAATATCATATTTGATAATGAGAGGCTATTGAGGATACATGTCACATAAATGTGTGGTATATTATTCATGTGCTTCTGAATATATTAGTCTACCCTTTCACTTTAATACCCTTCTACTGTGTTGAAATTTGCAGCCACTTTGGCAATCTTTCATTTCTTTCTCTCCTTCTCGGGCTTGCTCTGCCAATTAGATTACTTGCACCACTGCGATATTACTTTACATTGCTAATAAATAATCACTTTCATGTTCTCATCTTTCTTTTCTTACTCTCTGTTCCAGACAGCGTGATCTCACAGAAATACGTGAAATGGCCACGACCTCTAAACAGGGCATTACATAGTGGTGGCACCAAATGTGTTAAAATTACGTGCTCCCACCACAGACACAATTTAATGTTTAGTCAATAAAACTACGTTGTTAGGTTAAACAATTTAACGTTAGGTTTAGGAAAGAAGAAAACATCATAGATTGGTTTAAAAGAACTACGTTTGTTACGTAACTTCCTACGTAACCATAATGAAAGGGCGGGTCCATCTGTGGTCTGTTCGTTTTTTTCAAATGAAAACGTGCACCGGTGATGGGATTTCTGTCTCTTTTAAGTGAGCCAGATCATTTGGCTCAGTTCACCAAGAAGAGCAGGCTCTTTCGGCTCCTAAACGGCTCTTCGTTTTACCACTTCTGCCTTTTATAGTTCAGCCAAATTTAGCGCTGTTTAGACCTATGATTAGTATGTGTGCACATAATATATCACTTAAATTATTCAATCTAATTATACTAAACCTTATAATTTCCAGAATACCATAATTTTACATGCTGCTTCGTTTCCGACTGTCACTCATTTTGTCTGTTATTCGCACACTCCTCTCTCTTTCTCTCCTCCTCTCCCTCCTGCTCTGTACCTGTAGACGGTTTGGGTTAAAATAACACCGTCAGTGACGCAACTTTGACTTCTGTACTTAAGTTGCGCACGGAAGTAAGTAAGTAGTTTGTTGCCTAAGCCTAACCAAGTCGATCTTTTCCTAAACCTAACTAAGTTTTATTTTGAAAAGACTGCAGCGGAAAATGACACATGCATCACATGTTGCTGGACAATCGTAGAAAAACGCACAAAAAATATGTTGTTGAAAGTCTTGCTGAGCGTCACAAAACAAGGGAAGTTTGTGTCTACGTACAGGAATAAAATAGATTAAATTCCCTGAATATTTCACGAATTGCCGTGAGACTGTGTTGTACTATTTCTTTGGGTGTCAAGTGACAAACAGTGCCAACACACTGCTGCTACAACATGATTAAAAGCTTTTATATACTGTATAACCAAAGCAACACATGTATACTTTGGAATAGGCTAAATACATAAAAAGAAAATCTTTAAATTACACACTTTATAATCTGTAAAAACATTTGATATTTTACTTGAATGGTGTTTGTTCTAGCATTTTCAACTTCTTTCAATCGGTCATTCATATTTGCTTGCAAAGTATGAATTTGTATGTGAACATTTCTTCCCTGAGGGCTGAAAAGGCAGACTGGAGGTGATGTTCTTTCAGCAGCTTGTTCAGCTGTTGCTTTGTTGACAGTGAGCGGGGAAACTGTATGTTCTCATGAAATGAATTAGTTTTTGATTTTACACCCGAGTGTGCTCTGTTGCATAGCAGCACAAACATTTCTGAGACAGCCATAGTGTCCATCTGTCCCTCTTCCCATACAAAGGCTGCCTCAGTGAACACAACACTAGACTTGTATTCAAAAATCTAGGCTGAAGTTATGCCAAGCAAACTTGTTTCTTTCAGATTCATGAATGATTTGGTTCCTGATGCTCAACTCTTTTCTACACCTTTTAAAAATGGGTTATTTTGTGTCTGTGCCCATCCTTTCCACGGGGGGACGTGGGTCACGCCCCCTTCAATATTCAGTGTTGAGGAAATATTCATTTCCCAAATCAGTTATCTTAATTGGCTGATAGCTGTTCCTGAAATAATTTGTAAATAATTTGTTAGGTTATACATCTCCTCACGTCTGACTGAGTCTTGCTTTCCACTTGTATCTTTTATCCACAACCCAACAGCGCGTATTATATTTCAGCCTCAGTTTCCATTTCATTTTCTTCTCGAGCATTTATCCTGCCAGCATTTGAGAAAATCCTTCCTTTGTTGTTTATTCTTTTTATTTCACCTGTTTGTGTTACATGTTAAGATGGTCCCTTGTGTGCCAAAAACATACTAACATGCTAACATGGTCACAATAACCGGGTTTCCATGCACACATTTTTATGAGCATTTTGAAATATCGCATCAGAAAAGCTTCATGACTTCTGTTTGCAACTAGAGGAGTCGCCCCCTGCTGGCTAATAGAAAAAATGCGAGTTGCCCATTGTCGTAGATGTTTAGATGGCCAAGCCGACTTGTTTTGTTTCCGGTTCGCCACCTCTTCTTCTTCTTCTGCTACTCTGTTTACTGGTGGATCACAGCCTTGTGTAGCCTATAACGCCAAACTACTCTGTAACTGACTAATGAGTTTATTCTCTCCAAACCAGTTGATAGAAACGCACCTAATTCGCATTTCTTTTTTGTTTTTTTGCAACATTTCAAAAGTTTGCTTAAAATGTGCTTTACAATTGAATGGAAACACAGCTAGTGACTGCTAACATGCTGGCATTTAGTAGATATGATGTTTAGCATGTTCACCATCTTAAGCGTTTTGCTACTTACAACATTTGCTACTTAGCACTATACACAAAGTACAGCTGAAGCTGAAGGGGATTTAATTAGCTTGCAGGTAACTGTTCATCAACCAAAGAACTGGACGAATTAAAATTTTGACTTGTTTATGGCTCTAGATAAAAAAAATGTTAAGGGATCACCAACGTGACTCTAATTCATCCTGAGTGGGACACGAATCTGTACCAAATTCCATGCCAATTCATCCAACAGGTGTTCAGATCATTCAATCTGAACCACAGAGTTGGGCCGACCAACTGAGAGACCAACATTTCCATCCAGGGTTAACTAGTTCCTACTTACGCTGCTCAACCATGATTCTGTTCTTCTCTCCTGTTCTATTGTAATTCAATTAAACAACAATGAAGAGATAAGAGAATAAACATATTCAGACACGTGTTCCTTACATTTTCCTCTCCTTTAGTCACATTCGGAAACTCTTCCCTTTTACAATAACAGTACAATTGAAAAATATGTCAAGGTTGGACAACTGTTGTAATGCCCACATAACAAGCAGCTGCAGTTCTGTTCTTTGAGGAGAGGCTCTTAAGTCTGCCTCCTTAATAAACAAGGTGTTCTGGTTTTGTGAAGTATCCTTTATTCGGAGAGACCGAAGCATCTAAGTAACAACATATTATGCAACCCACACACATATACACCCATTTAACACATGCTGGGAAGTAAATCCCCACATCTATAGCAAATCGCATCACTACAGCAATACTATGCCACCATGAATGGTTAAAGCAATTTTGCAAATCACTCCTCGTGGGTAATGTATTGAACTCTGATGGGCTCCATTTGCACTCGCAGCATTTATCACTATCTTCTGATTTTAAAGGACGGCCATAGTCTTATTTTAAAGCCAGTTCTCCGCTTGAAGAAAATGAAAGCACCAGACAGATCCTGGAGTTGCAAGGACATTTGTGGCATAGAAAAGTGAAATGTTTGAGTATGACGTCTGTCTCATCTGTCTTTAAAATTTCTCCTACAAAGAGGTCTAGAGGTAATTTAACTACTTTCCCATGTAGCCACATATGACTCAGACATGGTGACAATCTCATGAAAACTTTTGTGGAGCTTACTGTGCTCATTTTGCCACCATACTCGTGTCTAAAACTGTCACAATGGCGAACACAGGAAAAACGATTGATATGCAATTCTCTATGAAGTCTGGTGTCTTTGCCAATGTACAGTAGATGTTTTCATCCATCCCCTCTGTGACTCTACAAAGGAATACATTGATCCTGCTGACTAACTAACTGATGACAGTTTGAGGCCGTCGGTTAGCGTCTGTCGGTCTAGTTTTTGTGTCCCGCACCGTCAATTCTAGTTTGCCCATGTCGGAGGCTTTTTCGGCCGATTCAGCATGTTGAATCGGCAGTGGAGCTCGTCTGTGAGAAAAATCACTCTGATTGGCTGTTCAGCTTAAACGAATCAGTGCACGAGAAGAGAAACGAAAGTAAGGAAAGCAAGTCAACGAGTAAAGTCAAGAGGACCCACATAGAAGGCTCTTCTCATTTTCCATCTTCATCTCATCTGATCATTCCAATACACAGATATTTTCACAATGATATGGCCATCTGGAATGAAGCGGTGAGAGGTGTGAAAATGGCCAGCGAATGCTGCTTTATTTCATGTACGTAACATAACAACGGCTTGTATATCCGCCGTCCAGAGAGAACGTCGGCTGTAGT
>CAKALG010042021.1:0-28547 GCA_916700815.1 Helicolenus hilgendorfi
GCCAGAGGCGAGAACGCTATCATGTAAAGCGAGCATGACATCCAGCCAGCAGGAGAAGATTACGGCTGTAATTGAGACTCTCTCCTCCATCTTCCCCTTCCTCTCTGCTCCTTCATCTTCTTACTTTATCCTGCCGCTTCAGCTCCTGCCACCCCAGATGCAAACAACATAAGGAATATAAACCCAAACAGAATTCAATGTGAACGTGACGACAAAAAAGTCAAGATTTATCCTTTCAATAATCCCTTTCGTTTCCCACAAAAAGCTCACTTGAACAACTCAGAATCTGTATATTGTTTAGTGTAGACCATAGGGGATTGTGTTGTTCACGCTGCAGACAGAGCCAGTAGCCTACTCACCGTCTCTATTATTGTGTTCAAGCCCTTTTGCATTGACAGAGGCTGCTCTCTACAAGCCTCTCTTGACTCTTTTCATTCACATTTATATACTGTATGTCCCTGAAAGGACCTTGGTATGAAATTGCTTTAAATGGTATTACATCAGTTGTGAAGATTAAATACTAAGAGCAAACGGATGTCAATATGATGGGAGGAAATGGTTGTATAATTGCAGAGTCAGACATGTATATATATATAGTATGTATGAACAGGGTATAATTAACACTAGCTCTGCAGTTGCCTTCAGCTCTACAGGCGGTTATGCTGCATTCACATGGAATCAGACAGGCGGCAAACTGGATATAATGTTAGTGGATGGTAGACGACATTGCCGTCCAAAGTATTTTAAATTACTTTTTTTAACTTACGTAGCTCCTTCGCACCAGAGAAAGATGTTTAAGTTTGCAATAGAATATTAAGAGAAAGCTGCATTTTATAGCCACATGTATTGCTATAATATACGTAATATATTGTATTTCTTCACAATAGCAAAATATCGTCATGCATGTTTACTTTTTCGATTGTTGTTTTTTTTCCCATGCCATCTAGAAGGTGCTATCCGTCTACCGTCCGCCTGATTCCACGTGAGTGCAACATTAGAATTAGTTTATGTACGTTTTTACTTAATTTACGTACTTATTTTAAGCCCAAACATAACTGCAAAATTTCACATTTCCGACGTGGTGTGAAATGACATGCGAAAAGCTTAGAATGCGTATCATCATCAAAAAGTAAGTTTTTCATGATATGTCCCCTTTAAAGGAAAAGTTCGGGGGAAATACACATCATTGCTTTCTTTTCAGGAGATATATGAAAAGATAATTACTGCTTTCATGTCTGTATGGTAAATATGTAGGCTGAGTAATACACTGTATCAATTTGCATGTATAGTCCATGTAATCGTGAAGTATAAAAGAGCGACAAACTCCGTGCAGGGAGGAGGTTTCGGTGGATGGACATTGACCCAGGAGACCGCTGTTTGTACCCCGTGTGAAACTAGAAGTCAACATTGATTTGTCACATAACTTCCGTAGACTCGATCTCTCATGCGCACCTTTCTCTCTGCACTGTTGTCAAGGTGCTGTCATGAGTAAACATCTGTTACTCAATCCAACTTGATTGCTGCATTCCAGGTGGAGTTTGCAAATCATGGGTTAACTATGATGTAAGTGCTGTTTAGTTGTACACTAGTGCTTCCAAACGTTTTCCCATAAAGGTTTCATATCATGGTACATGAAATGTGCTTAAAAGTGGCGTGCGGTTTATACGCATTCCAATGACCTCACATTACCCCTCCTGAAAAAGCCCACTCTGCTCTGATTGGCTTGTGAGAAAAATATGGTGCCCCTTTGTCCTCGAGCTGTGGGCGGTATACTCTAAATGAGCCTGCATGTGACATAGGAAGGGGAGCCAAATCTAAATGGCGTGTTGAATCACATGTTTTCTGATCTAGACAGCCCACAAAAAACTGACTGGGTTGTCTTATTTCACAGTTTTTGGGTTGGTAGGCACTCCAAATGTACAGTATATGCACAAGCACTGAAAAAGTGAGTTTTTCATGATATGTCCCCTTTAAAGGAAAAGTTTGGGGAAATACACATCATTGCTTTCTTTTCAGGAAATATATGAGAAGATTAATACTGCTTTCATGTCTGTATGGTAAATATGTAGGCTGAGTAATACACTGTAATTCATATACTGTATATCCCACAAAATCAATTTGCATGTAGTGCCATGTAATCGTTAAGTATAAAAGAGCGACAAACTCCATGCAGGGAGGAGGTTTCGGTGGATGGGTGGGTCAAAATACACCGGACTTTAACCCAGGAGATGGCAGTTTTTACCCCGTGTGAAACTGAAAGTCATTGTTGATTTATTCATCACGTAACTTCCGTACTTAAGTTTCGCCACAACCTTTTCCTAAACCTAACTAAGTTTGTTGCCTAAACCTAACCAAGTCGATTGTTTCCTAAACCTAACTATGTAGTTTTGTAGCTGAAACTTAACTGAGTCAATCTTTTCCTAAACCTAACTAAGTAGTTTTGCAGCTTAAAACTTACCAAGTTGATCTTTTCTTAAACCTAAGTAGGTAGTTTTGGTTTTGTTGCCTAAACGGAAGTTTATTTTGAAAAGACTGGGGCGGAAATTGACATGTGCGCCATGTGTTGCTGGACATTCATAGGAAAACGCAGAAAAATTGAGGAATAACTTTTCATAGGATGTCATACAAACCGCGGTATGAGGATACGTTGCACTAATTCACATGTTGTATCTTGTTTGTTGAATCCGTCCAAACACCTTGGTTTTGCTGTTTAACCGGAGGTTAGATGCTGGCATGAATGTACTTCATTTGACGTCGGTAACATCATCTCTCCCCTCAGTCTCCCTATTGGACAAAATAACTATCGCATTACATTGAGATGTCATGAATGGAATATGCAGGACAAGCAGAGATAGGAAAACAAGGACACATAAAAGAAAGACCAGCACAAGGATATATGTTACATGACAGTTGACAAAGGAAGTCATTGTTGATCACGCAGCAACAGTAACTGCTTGCATCACTCTCTGAACTGAATTTTTGACACAGTTTTTTGGGGGTTTTCTTTTTTACAAATGAATGATTTGTCATCCTCAATTGCTGTTTGTTGACATCTGACGTCTCTGTACACGCAGTTCTAGGGTGATAGTGATAGGTCAAGAAAAAGAATAAGACTACAATCCCATATTTTTTTCAAAAAAGAGATCTGAATCACTCCTTTATGTGTGTATTTGTCCAGGCAGGACCAAAAGGTGACTATTACATTTGTTAGTTGAAGCACAAAGACACACACACACACACACACACACATATACCGTATGATCAAATGTTCTGCCACACCTGCCCGTTACATACAGTGTGTGTTCAGTTTACAGGACACACAGACGCACCCATTTACACATACGGTTAAACATTCACACCACCAGCTGACTGTGTTTACTTTTCCGTGGATTAGACAGGAAGACCATGTGTGTTGTGTTTTCAATCACACAATCAAACACACACACACACACACAGAGGGCCATCATAGAATGTAATTGCACACACTATTGGTGTATTGTTGAAATAGAAAAAAGGGAGGACTAAACAAAGCAGAGGGTGATAAAAGACTTGATCTCTCATGCGCACCTTTCTCTCTTGCAACAGAAACACTGTTGTCAAGGTGCTGTCATGAGTAAACATCTGTTACTCAATCCAACTGGATTGCTGCATTCCAGGTGGAGTTTGCAAATCATGCGTTTACTATGATGTAAGAGCTGTTTGGTTGTACACTAGTGCTTCCAAACGTTTTCACATCAAGGACCCCTAAACTGACACAAATTAGATCCCCTTTTGATTTGAGATTTTGTATCAGGGTCCCCTTCTGATAGGATTTTTGCTTTTAGATGTTTTATTACAGAAAGTGTATGCAACCCATGACCAAAATAGTACATTCTGTCATTGTGTTAAGGCTTTTGCACGGAGCACCCCTACACCCCTAGGAGAATATTTTTGAATATTTTTCCCATTAAAAATTCACCAAACTAAGTATTTTAGTACAACTATGAGGAGACCATTGATGTGTGAAGTAATTGTTATGGTACTACACTGTATAATAGTGAAGTTATGGAATATTTTTATAGCATCTCTTTTCGGCGTTGCACTTTGTAGGCGGTCCCTGAATGATTGGAAGAAGTGCACTATGAAGTAACTCAAAGGAAGGAGTTACCTATGTGGAGGGAATGAGTTACTAACTTGAGGGCACAAATTTAATAAACATTTTCTACAAGACAATCCACAATACAAGACAAAACTTAATTAACTACATGCGTGCAATGGATAGCACTAGTCCCAAAGAGGGCTAATGAATGACTGACATTACCAAGAAGCTATCATTTAGCTGCCTAGAGCACATTCACTATGGTCTAATCTTTCATACATCCTCTGTTTTGCAACTATCCCCGATTCCAAGCTGTTCTGCAATCACACGCCACAATCTACCTTTCAATTCTGCATCTCTGTATTCTTTACTTTGTTTGTCGTTAAGTGTTTGATGCTGGGAGAGAATGTTTATGAGATGTCATTTTGGATGATGACGTTGGCACGGACGGTGGCCGAAGAGGAGCAGTCAAACAACCCTCTTTTGGCTTTTGGTGGGTACAACGAAATGCAGACAATCGCTATTTATTTTTAAGTGTGGGACAATCGGATTCCCCGATGGATAATCATGCGATTAATCATGATGAAATATTTTAAGCGATTGACACCCCTAATTAAAACACAAACCCACATTACAGATAGACAGACAGAAGGACACACACACGTGCAAATGCACATGGTGTTCAGCACATGTAAACACTGTCTATCAAGACAGCAGCTCATTGTGAAATCATTCCCCCAGCTTCCTCTCCTGTTGACAGTCAGACCCAGGCTGAGGCGGAGGGAAAAAACAACCAATGGAAGGCTCTATACGCTTGCTTTCCCACAATCCCTCTGTCCCTAGCCTTGAATCGTCAGAGACAGATGAAAAAATAAGCCTAAAGTTATTCAAAACCACAAGCTCTCATGAGCGCACGCATGTGAACGCATGTGAGAGACAGAAAGGTGAATGGTAATTGGTCACGACACTCACACGGTGCACATGCAGACACGCATTCTCACACATGTTGAGCCTTTCACAGCCAATACTGCCAATGCTGTTCTATGCAGTATTGCAAGTGAACAGAGAACATTTCAAACACTCCGAACTTTCTTTTAATAAAAATAAATATCTTTCTTTTAAAAAAACATGACATGTTGGAATACTTTCAATATACTATCTATCAAATATATTAGTCATTTTAAGGATAGTTATAAGGAACGCTTAAGAACTCATGGTACAACTGATTCATCATATGTCGCTGTCAGCTTTGAACTGTTTGACCCTAGATGCCTATCAGTCAGTGTCTGTGAAGCTACATTAATCAACATTTTCCATAGACTGTAGACCTATAAAAAAGTGGACGTAGTCACCATGACGTCACCCATTGGTTTGTGGACTGACGTTTTGAAGTCTCGAGTTCGGCATTTTGGCCAACGCCATCTTGGTTCTTTGCAACCAGAAGTGACACGAGTACAACCGAATGCTGAATAAGACATTTTTAGGCGACCAAAATGTTATAATTAACTTTCATGAACTGAAAACACACTGTGAAAGGGTTAAAGGTGTGAGACGAAACACGGACAGCTCCCAGACCGGACAATGCCGTGGTAGCTACCTATAAATCAAAAGGTAGCCACGTCCTGAAGCATCCCCTGCTTCATGGTCTATTTGACTCCAAATGGGACCATCATTTACTAAATGGACATCTTGCTGTATTGAAGAAGACTCGAAACTAGCGGAGGAGACCATAAACTCATGTTACGATGTTTACTGAGGTAATAAATCAAATGGGAAGTAGGATAAGTAGAATATTTCCTTTGGGGTTTGGTGGAGACCAAAATCGGAGCTAAAAGGAGAGCGAATGTTGCATTTGCTTTCATCAAGTGACCAGAAACACAACTCCAAATGAACGAACTGCTTGCAACTTACAAACACAAAACTTGCAACCTATGAAGAGGATTGGTGAGGAAACACTGCTTCACCCTAAAGGGCCACAAGCTACCAAGGTTAGGAACCAATGCCTAGAGCCACTCCAAGACTTGAACAGTTGATCTTGTGTTCACAGCTCACCTCTAAGCTTAGTTTGTCAAAATAAAATGTTTGGAAGTGCTAAAATGCATACTCATTTTCAGGTTTTATGACTCATTCCTGTAGTACTCTATTTGCATTGCAGTCAATACAGACTGCCGTAAACATGACACACCAAAAGCAACAAAGGAGTTGTTGTTGGACATGAAATTACCTTCAAATTACCGTGTCATTCATATGCCATTTGGTGAGACTGGGTTGTGAGTTCATATTAAAACTGCTTTGGATTGCTGATCATTTCAGTTAATCACTGACAGACACAATGTGGGTGAAGAGGACAGGGAAATGAGCGAGGGGTGCATTTGAGAATATGAGGCGACAAAAAAAGTGGCATAATCATCCTCTGACCAAATCATTCACGGTCAGAGGATCCATTAGGTTCAGTGTACTTACTTGACTTACTCATTTGTTCAGTGTGTGCATGCTGAGGACTTTACTGAAAGCACATGCAATGTCCTCATCTGTACTCTTACTTTTCCTTCTTGTCATTCTCCAGTGTGAATGTGTTGTACAGTCAGCAGGTTCATGAAACTCAAGAGACCCACAAAGAACAAATCTGCTGTACTTGCCAGCACTAGCAGCAGACAGGAGAATGTTCTGAGGGTGTTAATGTGATTTTCCACTAGATATCTTTAGCCTGAACAGAAGATGAAGCTGTCCTTAACTCTGGCTGTGGGAACAGACTTTCTATTTTTAAGCAATAACTGATGTTTTTTGGAGCCCCTTTGGGGTAGGGGATGTTACAAACACACCATTCACCTTTTAAGTTGATACGGCAACCAGCTGCTTAATTACACAACTAGCAGACATGGAGCACCATGCCATTTGGAGTCATGTCTCTGGCCACCTGATGAATGTAAGTCCAGTATTCACTCTCTTTTAGCTGTTTTTGGTAAATACCTTTATTTTAACAATGGATTAAATAACTATTTTGTAACTTGAAAGGGGCCCCTCATAGTGATAAACCCAGCTATGTTGGTTTTCCCTAGGCTTCAGTCCAATTTACGCTACAAAATGACTGTGTGAGTCTTTGCCTATGCCAGATGTTTGACATGGAACATGAGAATCTTTCTGCCCGCAGATCAGGTTGGCCTACAAAAAATTATGTCAAGTTTCCACTCTGCACAGAACCCAACTGTATAGTAGAAAGGAAATGAACCTTTCCAATCATGAGCCATATTTAGCATCACAAATCAATTTTCAAGCTACCTATCCATCATCCCTCCATTTACTCTGCTACCAATGATCCATTCGTGCTTCCATTCATCAACCCATTCAATCATCCGTCCATCCATCCTTCCATCTGCAACCAGTTATGAAAACTGATCTGAGCTAAACTACATCTTATTTCTGGTCTGTTATCCCAGTACCACTGTCAGGCTGTGAGATGGTTGTGTTTAATCATTTTATTGCAGTTAAATATTTCGGGTTGCTGTGTTTTGAGTTGCATGCAGTTTTAAAGTCATACTAGCTTGACACGAAGGAGCTTAAATAACACTCCACACCTGCGCTAAATTTTGGGGGAGTGTCAGTGTTGCCGTCTTGGCAACATTATTGCTAGATTTAGGGACTTTTAGAGCTTGTGCTGCTACATGTAGCTACTTTCATTGGAAAAGAGTTGGTAAAAGCTGTGTTTTTCGGTTTGATAATTTTTAAAATCTAGCAAACTCTTGCTGGTTTCTCAACATTACCAAGTAGATTTAATGAGTAAACCTAAGGTACCAACCGTGTCTGACTAGCTTGTCACAAAGGAGACTAAATAACGCTCCAAACTTATGCAAAATTGTGGCGAGGAAAAACTGTAATTTTCAACGGAATCTCTTGACTCAAGATATGTGAATGTAAATGGGTTCTACGGGTACTCACGAGTCTCCCCTTAACAGACATGCCCACTTTATGATAATCACACGCAGATTGGGGCAAGTCATAGTCAAGTCAGCACACTGACACACTGACAGCTGTTGTTGCCTGTTGGGCTGCAGTTTGCCATGTTATGATTTGAGCATATTTTTTATGCTAAATGCAGTACCTGTGAGGGTTTCTGGACAATATCTGTCATTGTTTTGTGTTGTTGTGTTGATTTTTCAGTAATAAATATATACATACATTTGCATAAAGCAAGCATTTTTGCCCACTCCCATGTTTTGTCACATTTTGAACGGATAAAAATGGGTGATTAATTTGCGATTAATCACGATTAACTATGGACAATCATGCGATTCATTATTTTAATTGACAGCCCTAGCAGTTACACTATATATTTTGGGTTGCTGTGTTTTGAGTTGCATGCATTGTATCTTATGTTAGTTATTTTGTTTTGCATGTAATTGTAATCACTTATGTTCAATCTTGTTGTGGGTTTCATACCTTTGTATGTATTTGTGTTGAATTCTAGTGTGTAGTTTCTGTTTGACCTTTACAAAGTGTTTTCTATAATTTTATCTTGTTTACCTTTTATCATTTTTTTTGCAAGGCCTTGTTTTTATCTTTTTGAGTCATCTTGCCTGGTGCCACTTTTACTGAATAATTTATAAATAAATGATTCAACTTGAGTTCTGTCTCCTTTTGGGTAATTTCTACTGCTCACCCCTGCTGTTACAAAAAACAAAGAACCTCTCAGCTCACACCATTATGAGCTTTTGCTGGTCGAGTTGGTCCCTGTCGGCCAGTTCACTGGACTGTACACACTGCAATACATCTCAATAATGAAGAATCAAATAACGCAGGACAGGATATTGATAAGCAAAGCAAATTCATCAAAGGAAGCAATGGAGAGCATCCCCTCGTTTATGTCTCTATAAACGGCCACAGCTGCCGTCAGTTTAACTGAATTAGCACGGATGATGATGTGTAATCCCCAAACTCATCAATATTTGGTACCGTATAACTCGTCCACGGATTTGTTCCACTGTGTTGTCACCCCAGCCGTAATTTACGCAAAGAGCTCTTACTCCAATTAAAGCAAAGAACACATTGATCCCTGCATACTACTGACTGTAATTTACAGTCATATTTGCCAACGTAATATTTGCCATCAAGATTGGAATGATAGTGTATATGTATTCAGGGGTTTCTTGTAATCCAGGGCGTCATTGGGTTACGCAAATCAAGCTTATGATGCGTAGTAACGGATGTTGTTGTTTTAGTGCAGGGGAGCGGACGAACGTGCAACACGTCCTCTTTCCTGTTGGTGAGTAAACAAACAGAAAACGCTTCATTAAGGTACTACCTGCTGCTGCATTGATGTATTGACGGCTATATATATTTCCTTATTTATTTTGAAGAGTTTACCTCTTCCCGTAAAACTGTAAACAACGGGAAAATACACATGGGAGTCACAGTGACCGGTGCATGGCAACTGCATCAACACGACAACAAAACAGTAATTTCCATAAACAAGACATGATCATTAAAATGATAACAAAAAAAAGACATTAAAGACATATACATGATTAACATATACAAAGGACAGTAATGAAAATAGAAATTGCAGAATGGTCCACCTCTCCAGAAAACGACGTACATTATTTCAAGATAGATTTTAAGGTAAATTGATTAAATAGTATTGTGTTATGTCTGATTTTAGTTATTTTTGGCTTGCTGTCACTATTATTTCTTTCTATTACATAGAACAATGTACAATGTTATGGCTTCTTTCTCTCTCTGATAAATTCACTGTATTTATATGATGTTTAGGGGGCATTACCTAGACTAATACCTTCCCTTATATGGTGTTTACGGAGCGTTACCTATGCTAATACCTTCCCCTTATATAGTGTTATAGGGCGTTACCTATAATACCTGCCCTTATATAATGTTTAGGGAGTGTTATCTATGCTAATACCTGCCCTTATATGGTGTTTAGGGGGCGTTACCTTTGTTAATACCTGCCCTTATATAATGTTTAGGGAGCATTACCTATGCTAATACCTGCCCTTATATGGTGTTAAGGGGGCGTTACCTATGCTAATACCTGCCCTTATATAGTATTAAAGGGGCGTTACATATGCGAATACCTGCCCTTATATAGTGTTTAGGGGTAGTTACCTATAATACCTGCCCTTATATAGTGTTTAGGGGTAGTTACCTATAATACCTGCCCTTATTTAATGTTTAGGGGGCATTACCTATGCTAATACCTGCCCTTATATAGTATTAAAGGGGCGTTACATATGCGAATACCTGCCCTTATATAGTGTTTAGGGGTAGTTACCTATAATACCTGCCCTTATATAGTGTTTAGGGGTAGTTACCTATAATACCTGCCCTTATTTAATGTTTAGGGGGCATTACCTATGCTAATACCTGCCCTTATATAGTATTAAAGGGGCGTTACATATGCGAATACCTGCCCTTATATAGTGTTTAGGGGTAGTTACCTATAATACCTGCCCTTATATAGTGTTTAGGGGTAGTTACCTATAATACCTGCCCTTATTTAATGTTTAGGGGGCATTACCTATGCTAATACCTGCCCTTATATAGTATTAAAGGGGCGTTACATATGCGAATACCTGCCCTTATATAGTGTTTAGGGGTAGTTACCTATAATACCTGCCCTTATATAGTGTTTAGGGGTAGTTACCTATAATACCTGCCCTTATTTAATGTTTAGGGGGCATTACCTATGCTAATACCTGCCCTTATATAGTATTAAAGGGGCGTTACATATGCGAATACCTGCCCTTATATAGTGTTTAGGGGTAGTTACCTATAATACCTGCCCTTATATAGTGTTTAGGGGTAGTTACCTATAATACCTGCCCTTATTTAATGTTTAGGGGGCATTACCTATGCTAATACCTGCCCTTATATAGTATTAAAGGGGCGTTACATATGCGAATACCTGCCCTTATATAGTATTAAAGGGGCGTTACATATGCGAATACCTGCCCTTATATAGTGTTTAGGGGTAGTTACCTATAATACCTGCCCTTATATAGTGTTTAGGGGTAGTTACCTATAATACCTGCCCTTATTTAATGTTTAGGGGGCATTACCTATGCTAATACCTGCCCTTATATAGTATTAAAGGGGCGTTACATATGCGAATACCTGCCCTTATATAGTGTTTAGGGGTAGTTACCTATAATACCTGCCCTTATTTAATGTTTAGGAGGCATTACCTATGCTAATACCTGCCCTTATATAGTGTTTAGGGGTAGTTACCTATAATACCTGCCCTTATTTAATGTTTAGGGAGCATTAGCTATGCTAATATCTGCCCTTATATAATGTTAGGGGGCGTTATCTATAATACTTGCCCTTATATAATGTTTTGGGGGGTTAACCTATGCTAATATTGACTGACTAGATTTAGGAACTTTTAAAGTGAGTGCTGCTAGCTACTTTCATTGGAAAAGAGTTGGCAAGACTGGCCTGGATTGTTTGGTTGGATCATTTTTTTAAATCTAGCATACTCTTTGCTAGTTTCTCAGCATTACCAACCCTAGCTTTAATATAGAAGCAATAATCATGCCCACTTTACGCTGCTCTGTCACCTTTTGTCTGTACAATTATGTCCAGCACCATAGAGAGGACATTGTCAGAAAGTGTATACCATTATCCCCATTTCTACAATTGTTCACGTCTTGTCCCTCTCTTGGAGACAGCAGGCTTTTTTCTCCGTCTTCTAATGGGGGCCTTTTAGAAAAGGTATACCATTTTTGTCTTTAGTGACGTGGTGGGACGACCTATACGACCTCATTCATTTGAAGCATACTGACACCTTTCTTCATCTATTTCCTCCACCTTCCCCGTTGTTCTAAAAAACCCTGGGCTATAATTCATCACACAAGTTCACTTCTCTTGCTTTCTGCTTCCCCCCCCCCTCCTAACCTCTTTCCATCTTTCCTTCCATAAACTCTCTCCTCTGCTCCATCCTCACCCCCTCCCTCCACCGTCATTACGGTGTTAATGAGGCGAGCCGTAATTGAGCTTTGTATGTAAACAAAGAGTTTCCCTGTCACCGTGGATCGATACGGCTGATGAGTGCCGCGTGATCGTAGCAGCAGACTGATGGGAAATGACAAGAATGTGGGATCATTAACATAAAGGAAAAACAACTCCTGCATGCGTCAGTCATAGACGCTGAAATGGGCATTTCCATCAAACAAGTCAAGTTAATGTAGCAGTCTTTTACATATTTAATAAAGCATGAATCAGCCATAAATGAATTATAAATATTCTGGAGTGCAGTTATTACCACTGCAGTCCTTAAAAATAATGACACCAACTTAAGAAAGCCTTGACATTTAACATTTACAGTCTCCCAATGAACATATTAAAAGTGAGACCTTAAACATGGAATATATTCTCCCATTAAGACTGAAGAAGTGACAGAAGAAAAGGCATCGACTTCCTCATCTTTTCCTTGTCACCGAGAGACATGCGTCACCTCTCTGTGGGAGACTCTCTTCAGTCCGCCCAGGGAGGGAGATTAATATGGTTTTTCTAATTTGATCATAGTAATTTTATGAGTCTGTCAACGAGAGGCCTCTGCAGCAGTGACGGAGGCTCTTTCGCAAAATGGCCTTTAATTTTGGCTGCCAGTCTAAGGAAGAGGATGAGTCACAGCGAGCACAGATCGGCGGCGTTCGATCAATTGGCCCGCTGTTCTTTGCTGGAGGAGTTAGCTACACAAACACATATAATATGCATTTCCCTTCTTATCATGACTTTATTTCCCTTTATACTCTCAATGGCCCTCATGCAGGAAGCAATTTACACACAAATGTCCTCTTATTTTTGTTCATACCCATGATAAGTTTTTATTTTGTTAGTACCCATTGATTTCTTGGAAATACCTGTCCTTATATAATGTTTAGAGGCTTTACCTATGCTAATACCTGCCATTATATAGTGTTTAGGCGGCGTAACCTATGCCAATACCTGTCCTCATATAATGTTTAGGGGGCATTACCTATAATACCTGCCCTTAGTGTTTAGGGGGTGTTACCTATAATACCTGCCCTTATAAATTGTTTAGGGGGTGTTACCTGCCCTTATATACTGTTTAGGGGGTGTTAGCTATAATACCTGCCCCTATTGTTTACCTATGCTAATGGGCGTTACATATGCTAATAATAAATAATCAATCACACGCCTTCAATTTATGATTGAGTAGGATTCATCATTCAGCACAGCTGGAACCTGTGTGAGCGCAGATTTGGAAAGTAAAGAACGTTTGGTACATCTAGAGTTGACTTCTCTTATTTTCAAGAGAAAATATAAGAGAAATTTAAGAGAATGTTGCTGCGTGAGGCCCAATAACTTGGGAAAAAAGTCCAATGGCTCTCGCTCACTCGCTCCTTGATTCAGTTGCTCACTTAATGACTTTTACATTGACTTGCTGACTTTTTCACTCAGACATTCAAATACGGACTTCTTTTCCCAGCAGTGACTTCACTAAAGTAGGTCTCTTCCTCCTGCTATACCTCCCTCCTCTCTTTTTCTAGCACACATTACAAAGTACACTCAGTGGCTCCCATGTGCCTGAGAATGAACTAGGCATAAATCAACACCCCATGGACACACACACACACACACACACCTTTAACTCTGTCCAACCAAGACTGATCCAGGGCAGGAATCCACATACAAACAAACACTTTGTCCTGATTAACGACACTATTGAAACTGTAACTACAGTGCTGCTCGTCACAGTGGAACTCATTTTGAAACATATGACTGCTGAAAGCAAAATGCATGCTGCTTACCTACGTCAGTGGTGGTTTAGTGAATATGTGTGTTGTGTGCATAACGGGAGGAGTGTCAGACACCCCTGTTGACTCAGGGGCCACATTTCTACAGGGGAAAGGAGCCGTACGGAGCTAACATTGTGCTCTTGCACAGTGTAAAACCTATTACTAAGAGTCACATACAGAATGTAGCAAAACACTCACAGTGTGATTGGACAGGAGAACAAAGAGCTGGATTTCATTTCATGTCATAGTTATGGCTGGTTCTTTTTTTCACATCTTTCTTTTTTTTGTACTCAGGCAGTATGCATTACCTTATCAAAGAGTAACATTGTAATTGTGGTCCATTATAGATTCAATTTAATTTACATTTCATTATGTATTCCATGTATACAATTAACCCGATCTCAATAGCACGACATAACAAGGACATTTCTCATGTCATGAGAATTAAATTTAGCCTTTCTGCGTGTCATTTGTACGCTTCTTTTTGTCACACAACTAACCTTCGGTAAAGGTCACGGTTGGGTTTAGGCGACAAAACCACTTAGTTAGGTTTAGGAAAAACATCATGGTTGGGTTTAAAATAGATATGTAAACTAAGTAAAATATGTAAGGAAACAACCAAAGTCAAATTAACACAAACGTCACTAACTTCAAAATACCTCTTTGGGACATGAACACCGGTTTGGTGGTTGACAGTCATGTGTTTGTTTGACCCGACCACACCGCCTCCCACCCACCATAAGCAGTCGTTCTCCTTTTTGTATTCTATATCACTAGCTCAGAGCGTAGCATGCTTGCACTTGCATGTATCTGTTTGACATGCAAACTATGTAACATTATATATTAGATTTGTAGCTTGAGTGTGAGTGTAAAAAAATGTGACTGAGCATACTGATGAACATTGGAGAAAGGAATTATAATGCAGAAGTGGTTGTTGAGGCATTTTGCTGGATATTTGGGTCATTTTTTAGTTTTTCTCTGTCCAACTCGGTCGCTGTTGGAATTAATTAGAATGGATGTGAATTCAAACTGGCATGCTCTGTAAAAGAGACAGCTACAAACTATTCAGAAAACCCCAAAAGGGGGGATTGTTCAAAACATAGATTTTCAGTGGAGTAGTCCTTCAGAGTTGTAATCAATAGGATTTCAGTCCTTGCTCATTTGGCTGTTTCTAGTGGCCACAGCTGTGTTTGAGCAATAGAGCTCTGATCCAGCTGTAGGAGAGTGAACAGTAAAAAGTGAGGCTGATGTCAATGAGGTGAGATAACAAACAATATGCTGGATTGTATACATGCATTGTTTCCTGAATCCAGCACAGCAATGGCGGACTCCGCCACTAACAATGGAAACGAGTGTATAGAGGGTTTACAGAATGTAAATTGTATCTATAGCTTTGTTCAATTTCATGGAAATCTTAAGGATTGTAGCTTTAAAGTTCTAGTGTTAGAACATATTTAGCTTTTCATTCCAGTGAAATGGAATATTTGAGTGTTGCACAGTTCAAGAGAGATTTAATTAAAATCCTTTGCATTTGATTGGACCACTAAAAAGAGGGCGGGTTTAGAATGTAGCACGTCGCTAAAAGTTGCAGATTGATTGATGTCATGGATGTCATGATATTGGTTGAAATTGGTTGGTACTATCTTACGTAAGCACATATGTCATATTTTGTTTTACAGGAAGAAAAGGTGATATATATATTTGTAGTATTTTTTTTGCATGTATTGTTAAATAGGTGCACAAATGCACCTGGGGAGTGATCTTTCATTTCAACTTTAACGTAACAGGCTCACTTAATGCAATAGTTTATAGTAAAAAACAGATGGATCTATGATTAAAAAATAATCATGTTAAAGCAATATTTGCAGAGGGTTAGAGTTAGGGTTAGCCATGCCTGTGTTATTGTAAAGTAACAACCACCACCACACATTACCGACCATATTCTACACAGTGGTCATCTCTGGCTTTATAGTCCCTTGCTGTTTGATACTTTTCTGTGAGGAAAATGATATTGGCTCTTTAGGAAATGCGTGGGAGCTTTTGGATTAAAATTCAAAAGACTGATTCAGCTTCTCAGCGTGAATACCTCTTCAAAAATGAACAAAGGGAACATTGAAATCCATCCAAAAGAGTCTTAAGCAGAACAAATTAGAGCTACTGTATGCTCTGTCACTTTTCATATCAAGGGATAATCTTTGGGATTTAGTCAGCAGATTTGAGTGAGACACACTTTATTTCTTCTTTGTAAAAACCTGAATGAAGCAGAAGTTGGGGGATGGATTGCTAACTCACATGCTGTTTCCAGGTAATTGTAGCTCCATGTGAATAGGTCAGTTGTCATAACAGGAAAGGAACATATTGTAAGTGGATTTTTTTGTCACATTTAACTTTGCTCAACATCTCCAGGAGCTGGTTTCCGAAAGGAAGTGGCAAAGAGTATAGAAGCAGAGACAAAACTCTGGTGCTATTAGCTGGCGCTGCGGTAGCGCTGTCGCCAATTTGGACTGAAAACGTCAATGAGTCTGTGGTCATGGAGGTACAATATATAAAGAGACGTTTTTTAAGGTAAATCAACTTCTCAGTACGAACACTTAGATAGCCCTCATTTGGATGTATTAACATCTCTGTTCCCAAACAACCGGCTATCGGCCAGTAGCTAGTAGCGCTAGTAGCATGACATAAACAGAATTTAATGGAGTTGTAGGCTATTTACTAACACGCAGGGCAAAAGTATAATAGTGTTATTGTTCAACACAAGACATTTCGGTTGAGACATTAAATATGACAATAGAATAGAAATAATTTTGTTTTACTTTTGTACGGCGGACGTTTTACTGGCATCCAGTAGTTGCTTTCAGTCCAATATGGCGGAAGCGTAGCTTTGCTGCTGGACGCTGATGTTGGAATGGAACGACCGACTGGCAGTCACCTCATCTATCATCTCTACCAACAACACTTGACCTTCAGTGTTTGACCTTCTTATTGTCACTGTTCCTCGATTCGTCCTAAATAGACACATAGTTGAAGTGGTGAGCACCACAAGGTGATCAACTCTCACTGGACAAGAGGTACAACAATTTGAGCCTTAGATAAATACAAGGATTCGGAGAAGCAAGAGAAAAGAAAATTCTTTTACATAACCCGACATGAGACACATCCCATCATGTCTCAATGGCTTAAAAGAGGTCTGAATCACAAGGTAAAGACAAACATTACTGTACGTCAGACCTTGAAAAGACACAGGATGATGCTCCTGCCATCACTGTTGAGTTCCTGTTGCATAACACACAGTGAATCACAGTGTTGCTGAGAACGCCCACATCTGCAGGTGAATGGTCCGTCTCTGATGCTTAATGATGCACTCTCATTAATTACAAAGTTTCGAAAGTACACTCAACGAGGCTCTCACTGTCGTCAAATGCTTCAATTTTATGCAAAATCTGTTTGATCATAAATCATGGATGGCAAATGTAAAGTCAAAGTGAAAATACATTTCATAATTGCTGAAGAAATTGGTATATTTTTGGTGCTTTGTTTATTCACAGGGATTTGACCTTTGACCACCAAAATCTAACTAGTTCACCTTTGAGTCAAGAAATTCCTTTAAGGTGTTCCTGATATATCACATTCATGACAATGGGATGGACGTGAGGTCGCAGTGACCTTGACCTTTGACCACCAAAATCTTATAAATGAATCCTTGAGTCCAAGTGGACGTTTGAAGAAATTCCCTCCAGGCATTCCTGAGATATTGCGTTTATGAGAATGGTACAGACGGACGGACGGACGGACGGACGAACTGACTGAAAACATAATGCCTTCGGCCACAGTTGACGGCGGTGCGGAGGCATAAAAAGGGGAGATAGTATCTTGTTTCTACGTTTGAAGGCTATACAGGCCTGTGCCGTGCTCCAGTCAGTAAGAGAAGGCAGAAGCAAGTTTATTTTTATGGTACCTGCAACAACAAGGCACTTATAAGTGCTTATTATAAGCCATGGAGGTTGAAAGCACGTCACCTACCATAGCAAGACTGGGCCTCAACTGTCAGTGAACTGCTGCCCACACATAGACTCCGAGCTCAGAGACTGACTCCAGTTTGTACCAGCAATATGGTTTACATTTACTAACACACAAAATGAGGAGAATTCAAATTTCAGTTTGACTTTTATGTTATTCAATTAGGCTGCTGATTTTTAAATGACTAATTATTAGGGCTGTCAATCGATTCAAATATTTAATCGTGATTAAATGCAAATTAATCGAACATTTTTTTATCTGTTCAAAATGTATCTTTAAAGGGAGATTTGCGAAGTATTTAATACTCTTATCAACATAGTAGGGGGCAAATACGCTTCCTTTATGCAAATGTATGTATACATTTACTAATGGAAATCAATTAATGACACCAAACAATGACAAATATTGTCCAGAAACCCTCACAGGTTCTGCATTTAGCATAAAAATTATAAGCTCAAATCATAACAGGGCAAACTGCAGCCCAACAGGCAACAACAGTTGTCAGTGTGTCAGTGTGCTGACTTGACTACGACTTGCCCACAAACTTTATTATCATAAAGTGGGCATGTCTGTAAAGGGAGACTCGTGGGTACCCATAGAACCCATTTTCATCCACATATCTGGAGGTCAGAGGTCAAGGGACCCCTTTGAAAATGGCAATGCCAGTTTTTCCTCACCAAGATTTAGTGTAAGTTTGGAGCGTTATTTAACCTCCTTTGCGACAAGCTAGTATGACATGGCTGGTACCAATGGATTCCTTTTTTAGTTTCATATGATGCCAGCCAGCTTAAAGAAAACTGAGCCCTCTACAACCTCCAAAAGATAGATTGTGTTAATGCATTAAAGACCTGCAACGAATCCTGGTTGAGGAATGGAACGCCATCCCACAGCAACGTGTTACCCGTTACCCGCATAATCAGCTGTGTGGCTCATCCCACAAATGCATAATCCTTACAAGTTGGACGTCACTGTGAAGGTAAATAAACAGGCTTTCCAACAATGTAAAATACAATGACCATTAGCATTGATACAACAGAGAAATAATCCACCAAACACAAGTTTCCAATTTTTTTTTCTGAGTTTTGTACATTTCCATTCGTGCCTCATGGTGTGTCATGTCAGCTATTGAATTGATGTAACATCTTCAATTTCATTATTTTCATTGCCGAGGCGAACATTTGCAATAACCAGACCCTGTGAGCTCATCTCTCATTTCCTTTGCAACCAGGATCTCATTTTCCCACGGCGGCCTCGAGGCTCGTAAACGTTCTTACAGCTCAAAGACAACAATTAGTAGGTTCTAAAAAACACAACTGGGATGATACGCTGTGTGTGGTGTGTGTTCATCACACATAGATGTTTGAGTGTTTATGCATGTCTGACTATCTTGATGCTGCATGTCTTTGGACCAGACCCAACAATTACTGTCTCTTACCATAATCCACAGAGGCAGCAGCGCAGCAGAGCTGTCCTGCTGTGAAGTCTGAGGACAGAGACACAACAAGTGAATCAATCTGTTTTCCTTCTGCAGGAGGAAAAAACAATAAACACTGTGTGATAAGAAGGCCATATGAAATTTACATTTATTATACCACAATGTTTTGTTTTTGGTAATTTGGAAATATAAATAGACAAACATATGACATACTCTAGTCACTATTAACACTTTACTTCACATGAGGTTTTCACATGAATGATGCAATGCTTGGTTTTTTTCTAAAAGATAAAGATTTATTAGGATTATAAGGAGCATTGATTTCCAATATCTACCAAGAGTTAATGTGCCACGCACACAAAAGTTGTGTTTCCTTCCACAAAATGACACTGTTAACTGCTGTTTATGGTTCCCAATCTATTTTCCTGGTGTCTAAGAAAAGCTGAGACCCACCCCCGAAATGTTCTGACGTCATCACCCTAAAAGAAATTACAAATCCTCAAACAACATCCTCGATTTGAGTGAAGGGATTCAGTGTATTAATTTAGTTAATATTTTATTAGATAAAAACATGTTGTGAATTTTTGGAAATGATTACTTCTATCTTTTTTCAACAAATGTTGACTTTTGAACTTTACAACGCTCTGGAGTTATTGGAAATGTCTGGATTACACAAGTCTGAAACAATCCTTCCCAGGCACTACTGGAATCTAATTGTACTAATATTATAATACTCATAATATTAGTGGAGCCTGATATTTATTTGCAGAAATAATGGGTTTAAACACAATTTGGCCTATAAGTAGCAAAAAATTATCCAGTAAGTGTGTTCTTATTTTAGTTATACATGTGAAAATCTAATTTTGTCAACCTTAGAGCAGACAATTGCTGGCAGACCCTCTGTGATCTTTGGCGCGCCCCTAAAGGGGGGCCTGGACCCCAGTTTGGGAACCACAAAATCCCCTTTATTCCAAACATTATTCCCAGAGACAAATGAGAAAAAAAATGTAAATGAGCAGCAGACTTTGACAAGTAAGTCAAAATAAACAATTAAATGTTTGAAATGAAACAGGAAAAGGCTAAAATACGTTATCATGACGTGAAATGTGAAATGTCCTCGCCATGTCGTGCTATTTCCACAAGATCAGGTTAAACAAACGAATCTTTATGCGGTGCCCTCAATTCATGGTTTTCAAAAACTATATGCCAACGCATCATCCTTTGTGTGTGACACCGTGAATAATATTTATCTTATGGGATCCCTAAGACGACTGACGCACACCATTTGTGATTGGCATATTCTGAGAGGTAAGGGAGGAGTGATCTGGGCAAGAAAGACGTCAGACAGTTATCGAGGGAGAGTGATTGTGCATTATGACTTTCTCTTCTTTTCCAGCCAAATGAGCTCTGACATGGTCCAAGATATTCCATAAAAAAGAGTTTTGCGGAACGTAAACATAGGGTGAGTGCAGATGATACGAGAGACTTTCCAGGCAACAGGGAAAAAGAAAGAAATACCACATCTATACCGCGTTAGTCATGATTAGGTCCCACTTTTTCTGCAACTGTCCCCACTGTAATCAAAACACAACATTCACAAAATAATTGTAGCACCATGAAGGAACATAGGAAACCTTTGCAGTAGCCACAATCGTACATGACGCTGTATATCACCAAAGAAAACTGAATATTACCCGCAGCGCATATTTACTGACTCTTCCTTATTTGCACCTGTATATGCTTATGTATAAGTGTGAATATATTCCAAGCCACTTCACTTGATAAAGAGGTGTAAATATTGCGACAATACAAGAAACTGTAATCAGATATGTTAGATAAGACGGAGGCGTGGAAATGCAATAAACCGGAGCTCAAAATAAAGTCTTTTATAACATTTATGCATAACATTTCTCGCTCTGACCTCGTTAACTGTCTGCTTTTGATGAGTTTGAGACATAATCAGACCAAGAACGGAACAACGCTATATATACAATGCTTTTGTGTATGTGTGTGTCCTCCGCAATCTGCTCATTCATGCTCAATGCAGAATAAAACCTCTAAGTCTCTCTGCATGGTATATTCACATAGAATATATTGGTAAGACTTGTTATTCTAAAAATGGTGTGTTTGAATGTTTCTGCATACTGGGGTCCCTAAACAGTCTTGGAATTACATACATAAATGGGTATCACTGTAAAGCTGAGACTCTTGTGGATCCAATGAGCCCAACTGTATTCATGTGTGATGGTGTTTGTCCACGTAGACATTTCATATAGTGAGACCATTTTTTAAAAACCTTGACCTCACTGTATAAAATGACTTGTGGTGACCTCTAGGATAATCACAGCCCCATGAAACTTTACAGACACAGACTAGAGACCTAGAGCATTCAGAAGATGGATGGCTTTCCTATCTAGATTGACAATAAGGAGGTTTCTGAGCAGTTTCCAGAACAGAAGTGCTCACCATCCATTCGCCAAAAAATGCAATTCTTGCAGAAATCTCCAAATGTCAAAAAGCTTTGATAACAAATCACAACATGGCTTTTTCCAAAATTGCTGCAACAACTTATAAGACATGATAGAGCATGGGGATGACCATCATATACTTCTATCATAATGTCCTAAACCCTCATTCATTCTGATTTATGACGAGAACAACTCGTCACACAGTGCGGTGTCCCAGCTTTCAGATGTTGTACACCACTTCTATGTGACATCTACTGTTGACCTGCTATCTCCCTCTAAAGACCCCCTGTACCCTCCTAAAAAAGGCAAAAAAACAGGTCTGTTGTGAGTCTCAGAGGGTTGAATAAATACTTTGAGCTATAACACGTTGTCATCTGGAGTAATACTTGTACAAAGTGTACAAAACAAGACATGGTGTCAGAGTAAAAACGATTTTCAAACGACAAAAAGAACATCGGAAGTCAACTATGCTCAGATTGAAAAAGAGATGTATGCTTTTTTGTTTGGATGCAAATGTTACCGCCAGTATGGCCGTCATGTCATTGTAGAAAGAGACCACAAGCCACTTGAGTCCATTATGTGAAAACCACTCACAGCAGCACCTCCAAGGCTACAGAGAATGATACTTCAACTACAGAGGTACGATTTCACTATCATCCACAGACCAGGCAAGGACATTCCTGTCTCTCTCCAGGGAGTCACTGTGTGACGAGGACAACAGCCTCAGAGGAGTTATGGACATGCAGGTACGTAGCATCACCTTACCCATCAGTGACACTAAGGTAAAAGACATCAGAGCCGAGACTGAAGAGGACACACGGCTCATGTTACTGAGAAAGACAATCAAGGAAGGGCGGCCTGAGGAGAGGACAATGTGCCGAATGTACTTGAACCATTGAGATACACTTTCACAGATGAATGACATCATATTCAAGGGTGAGAAAATCACCATCCCTACCTCACTGCATGCAGAGATGTTGTCTCGAATACATGCATGTTACATGGGCATGGGAAAGCAGACAAACAGAGAGCCTGTGACATCCTTTTATGGCCCTGGATGAACAAGCAGATTGAGGAGATGGTTAGAAAAAGCCCCCGACTGTCTGATACACGGGCCTTCCAACACTGAGAAGCCCATGATAAGACAGAAGATCCCAGACAAGCCATGCCAAACATGCTACTGATCTAGTCACATGGGAACTATATAGTCACAGACAGCAGACGGAGGCCAAGTTCACACTTTCAAAGTGGGATCGCTGTACTGTTCACACTACACAACTTGCTGTCTTGCAATAGGGAGTCTTTAAGTCTACATGACTGACAGGGGGTCACAAGACGAATCCCTGAAATCAGAATTTCGCCTCAGGCCCCCTAAAGGGCTAGAGTCGGCCCTGATCGTGAATACAGGAAACCAGCAGCTTTCATCCAGCCAGCTGATACTGATCGATTATACCACATACCGTATGCACAGCTGAAGGGCAAGAGTAAAGAAAGACCCCACACACCTCACTTAAGCTTGTTGACCACATAACATTGTTGGTGTGTTTAATTTAGGTCACTTACAGTTGATGCACTCTTTTTTCTACCTATCCCGAGGTACAATAACAGCAACCTTAACCGTAACCCATGACCACGGAATTCTTTATGAATAAATGAATCCATATGAGTCGCAAGGTTTGCTATTTCAATGAGAAATGAGCATATTCCACTGAAGGTTATGTCCTTGCTCTCCATGCATACTATATCTTAAGTAGCTTATACACTATTGTAAATTATTCACTTGATAAAAATGTCCCTTAAACCTTTGAAAAGCAATGCCATGAGCAAAAATTAAACATCAGAGATGATTTAAAATAAGCTGATACGACAATGATTCAATCAAGGTGTCACGGATTATATTGGGCATTTATGATTGATTTTTGGAGAACCGTGGAGAACCTTGGATTCGTTCATCTCTCAATGTTCCATATGATTGCATTTCCATTTCTGGATTAATGTACTTTTCCAATGAAATAATTTACTGCAAGCACGAGCAAGGAAAGAAAACAAACATTGGCACAGACAGGAAGGGAATCTAATGATATCTATTTCTGTCTTTATGAGACAAACAGTCTTCTGGCTCGGCCAGGGCGTGTTGTCTCCGTGTCTTACCCTCGTCTGGTCGTCTTGTGTCTCTCCCTTAAAGCTGCAGTCGGTTAACTTTGAGCAAATATGATGATGAAAAGTTATTTTTATTCACTATATCCTGAGAGGAGTACACGAAACAGATAATGAGAAAAAAAAGCATGCTCCGCCGTGTCCTCCTGAGTTCCTAACGGCATTTGCAAGATTTCATAGTGCACAAAAGGAAAAAGACAATCAGAGCCGAGTCTTCGCAGCAGCTCTCAATCGCTGCTTGTGAAGCTCGCAATCTCCAATCAAACTGTCAAACTAGATCCTGTAACTGTAATGCTTATTTCTCACCTCAAAGGTTTATAGAAAATGAGTGTACTGTTTAGCTGTGAAATGAGAACGTTTGCTCCGGCCAGTGGACGCTGCTTTGGTTTCGGCTTCACCGTTTTCAACACAGCAGCCGGGTCACAAACTTTCTCATTTTACAGAAGTCATGTTAGGCGGCGGATGAGTTAATGCTACTGGGCGTAGCAGTATACACAGGAGTCACAGCTCGGTTCATACCCGGGTTTAGGAGTCACGCTTTGATGCAAGTTTGGTACAACGGGAAAAAAAAACAAATGCATACGGATCTGTTTCTTTTCATTTATTTTGAACAGACAGTAGTGCAAGTGTCAAAGACAGACACAATCCTCTTGCTGGGGACAGAGATAACATTTTCATCATAAAAATAAGGCACATGCATGTTCCATGTGTTGCATTCACACACCCTTCAAAAGATGGAGTAACGCTGGCACACCGCAGGTAAGTCTTCCAGCTACGGCGTTTCATTTGCACTCACCACAGTGTTACCGACACACACACCAATCAGCTCGTTGTGCTAGCCTCGGCACGTTGACCGTGACCCCCGTACCGTGACGGCTCGGCACGAATGTCTTACTTCACCAGTAACACCATTATAGGTTTTGCACTTTCTGCTTTCTTGTATTCAGTTGGTCACCAGAAGTTCTTTCTGATATAAAATATTTACAAAATCACATCTCTATTAGTTGATATCATCGTGGGAACCCTGAGTTTAATTACAGCTCACGCACTGTACTTTCTACTTGATGTCTTCCTTCATCAAACATATTAATAGGAGGAACATAATGAACTCATTCACTGTGTGGGTGTATTTTGTTGTGAATATTATTTGTTTGGATATGTATGTCGTGTGTGGGTGGAATGCAGTAATACTGTCTGTGATGATCTGTGTGCACGTGTATTTCTATCTCTTGGCATCATCGCGGCTATGATAGCTTGGTTTCTAGCACGTGCTCGCTTCATTCTGGTATTTGAAGATTCAGAATCAATACTACACTTGTCGTTTTTGTTGTTATTGCACTGCCGACTTTGTCTCCCTGTATTTGGTGTAGACCTAGCAAATGCCCCTGGAAACTCTTATAATTAGGGACTATTCATTCATTGGCTTTTCCTATCTTTCATTCACATTTCTTCCTCAAAAATATTGCTTTTTCTCAAGAGCTCTTTTGTGGTGCTGTCGTCCCTGTGCAGTTGAAAAAGTGAGGAGGTGGAAAAGCAGGGGAGTTTTTGTTCTGATACACAATGCAGGCTTCAAAGAGAGTTTTGAAGGCCTGAAACTTTATCAGGAAAAATATATCTTGTATTAAAAAAAATACAGCTTGATGTCTCAAGTTCTCATAGTTATATAACCCTGGGGTTTTGCTGCTGCAGCCATACTTGTCTGGTATGAGCCGTAGCTTATGGTGGCTAATGTTAGCACTGCTGTGTAAGTGACATTACTTTATGACTCTGCTCTACTTGTGCTGCTGTTAAACTACATCTTAGCTCATTCAGATCACCTAATGTTGGCAGCTTTAAAGTAACTGAGTCATGAGAATCATGGGGAGATGAAAGCAAATTCAATATGTCCTTATCCTGTCATGACCAGTTGTGTCAACACCGGACACTGTTCAGAAAAAGTTACATAAGCTCGCTTTAAGTCAATAAGTTTAGCCAAGTACACAGTAGTTACACAGAGGTAGATAGATAGATAGATAGATAGTAAAGAACTTTTGATTTGGTTTGAAAAAGATTAGAGCCGAAAAGAATAGAGGCATAGTGCCGACCTGATTTCAGAAAAAATATAAATGGTAGTCAACGGCGAGGGACAAATATTTTTTTGATCCTGTTTGAATTCCTCCATGAATCACACATATGATGTTTGTCAATTTAAAAACATAATTTTGCAGGTCAAGAAAGTCACAGTTTGTTGTTAAACTGTTGAAGCATCAGACTGTGAAAATACGTCATTAGAAAGACGACACACCCAAAAGTCGCGTAGAGACGTCTCTCTCTCTCTGAAGCTATAATTATTTGGGGTTTTGTACTGGGATGAACTCACACCAGCAACGGGTCTCGCTTGTTCTTTTACTTCCCGGCTGATAAAAAGACCAGGAGTCCCTGGATTAAACACATCAGATAAATGGACTTGCATTTATATAGCGCTTTTCTATTCTTCCAACCACTCAAAGAGCTTTATACTACATGTCAGCATGTCCCATTCACCTATTCGCACTTCATTCAGAGGCTCCCATGCAAGGTGCCAACTTTGGATCTAATCTAAATACTCATTCACACACCAATGGCTCAGCCTTCGGAGGCAATTTGGGGTTAAGTATCTTGCTCAAGGACACATCGACATGTGACCGGAGGAGCCGGGGATCGAACCGTCGACCTTCCGATTGGTGGACAACCTGCTCTACCCTTTGAGCAACAGCCGCCGTTTTCCCCTCATGGACAAATACATTGGTGCGTGGAACATAGCTATAAGTTAGCTAGCTCGCTAGCGTTAGTGACGTATATTGTGAGAGACGACAGATGTAGTTCACTGAGCGGTTTCACTAAAAACTAAAAGACGACAAACTGTGACTTTTCTTGACCTGCAAAATTATGTTTTAAATTGACAAACATCATATGTGTGATTCATGCCGCAATTCAAACGGGATCAAAAAATGATTTGTCTCTCTCCGTTGACTACCGTACATATTTTTTTTTTCAAAATAAGGTGCCCTTCGCCTCTCTATACAATAGAACACAACATTATAGGAAGAGAGTTTGTACATTGACACTAAACAAGCAGAGAAACATTAAGCCACAACATTCTGGTGTGCAGGTGGATGTGATGTTGTCTTGTCTCACCATCACAGAAAGAGAGAACAGCATGCACAGCAGTGGGATTAAGGATCCAGCTCATACCTGTTACCGTGTGATCCCCAGAGAGTCAATCTGGACTGACTGAGCCATAACAGAGGGAACTACAGTATGTGGAGGTCCTTACAGGGCATGAGTACATTAGACCTACAGGAAAGGTCACATCCGTCCATTCCCCATGCAGTCAAGGTATAGGCTCAGTCAGTCTGTATGGCATTAACACAGGCAACTCATAACAGATAATGAGACAGGATTAGCCTCATTTGTATGCAAGTACATGATTGGAAAAGCATTATTCATGATTTGTCCATGAGGGGAAAAGACATCTGGAACTGACAGTCTGTTGCAAGAAATGGCTGATGCAGTAATAGAGAGATAATGGACACAGAGAGGGAGAGTTAGTTAGTTAGTTAGTTAGCCGCCCCCCATATCCTCCCCATCATTTCTTACCATACTTCCGAGAGCTCTTAATGAGGTACAGTGTGCAATGGAAAGAGTGAGGCAAAAAGAGAAAGAGGTCAGTGCAGATTTTGACATAACCTGAATTGTAAGTAGTTCATGCTCACATCTTTAGTCTGCATCTTTAATGAGCTCGCACCGTGCCGCTTTAGCGATATATACCCCCGTCGTCATGGAAGCGGTGGCCATAGCGATGACTCCGCCGAGGACTGTGATGTTTGACTTTAAGGAGTTAAGTCATGCTGTTTAGTCAGAGACTGCTTTGGGGAATCAGGTTTTGCTTATTCAGAAGGATTTCTGACCAGTGATTGTATGCCAGTGACATCATTTACAGTCCGATCAGAAGTAAAGACACAAATTAAAGTGATTTAAAGGAACAGTGAACAGTGCAACATTTAATCACGATTAATCGAAAATTAATCACACATTTTTTATTGGTTCAAAATGTACCTTAAAGGGAGATTTGTCAGCATTTAATACTCTTATCAACATTGGATAAGATAAGATGAGATATTCCTTTATTAGTCCAGAAACCCTCACAGGTACTGCATTTAGCATAAAAATATGCTCAAATCATAACATGGCAAACTGCAGCCAAACAGGCAACAACAGCTGTCAGTGTGTCAGTGTGCTGACTTGACTATGACTTGCCCCAAATTGCATGAGATTATCATAAAGTGGGCATGTCATCCACATATCTTGAGGTCAGAGGTCAAGGGACCCCTTTGAAAATAGCCATGCCAGTTTTTCCTCGCCAAAATCTAGCGTAAGTTTGGAGCGTTATTTAGCCTCATTCACGATAAGCTAATATGACATGGCTGGTACCGATGGATTCTTTAGGATTTCTAGTTTCATATGATGCCAGCGTCTTCTAGCTTTAAAACTAAACCCTCTACAAACTAAAAATTGCAAGTTGCGTTAATGCTAAACCCTCTACAAACTAAAAATTGCAAGTTGCGTTAATGCGTTAAAGAAATTAATGGCATTAA
>CAKALG010042024.1:8386-23394 GCA_916700815.1 Helicolenus hilgendorfi
TCTGTTATGATGATAATTCAAAGTTGAGTATTATGTTCTGGTATTTTACTGAATGTGTTATTGATGCTGTAACAAGTTCAACAGGGTTAACTGCCCAAGAAGTGAAACCAGATGTATACTATTATGAACAGAACAGCCATTTGGATTACTTGGTTTAAGAATTTACTATGGCCATATTGTATTCCACTGAATACAAAATAATTGAAAAACTGGTCAAATAAACCACATTATTTTGTCCTAATCAAATAGGAGAGTAGTTTGAATGGAGACAGCACTAAATTATGGTAATTGTAAACGTTTTAGGATCAATTGAAGTGCTTGTTTAGAATAGTTTGAATCAAACTATTGTACAGTATGATGCCGTTTTGATTCTTTTTATAGATACAAAATTGTGTACATTTATCATTTTGGACAGGACACTATTACTGTGTTTGGAAGTGGAAAATCCAAACCCTGATTAGACATTCTTGTCCGTCGACCTTAACACAAAATCCTACCACATAAAAAGAAGCTGTGGTACTTCAACGTTGGAATTCTTGTGGTAACCTTTGTGTTCCTGTGATACATGTGTTGTGGTGCTTTTGTGGTAGTCTAAGATTTGTTGGCCTTTTCAGGAGAATTTACTATAAGACGTTTGGTGTGCTGTGGCACTGGTGCTTTACCATCAATCCTTGTCTCTGTAGTTTGTTAATGTGAAGTGTGAAGCAAAACAAAATATGCAAATATTAACAATGTTTCCTGTGGGCTATGTGTTTTGTGACCAATATAAAGGAAAAATATACAGGAAGGGTGGTCTGCTGCTGCCCCTAGTGGCATTAATATTAAACACATAGTTCAACATTTTGGGAAATGCACTTATTTGCTTTCTTGACAAAAGTTAGAGCAGAAGATTGATACCACTCCCATCAGTGGCGGACTCGGGCTGAGTGAGGGGTAGGCGTGAAAAAACTGAAAACTGCACCAGCTGCATGCGGTGGGGTATTAGCGCACACAAAGTTTTTCAGCATGTAGGCTATATAGTGCACTGCATCTGCATTTTTTCCATTTAAGGGCATCCTAGAGGTCAATTTATTGTGTTTTATCAACCATAGGGGCATCCAAGAAGGCACTGCATCATGATTTCTCCACTGGAATGGCACCCTAGAAGTCACTTTATCTCGATTTCTCCACTGGAAGGGCACCCTGGAGACCATGTTATTATGTTTTCTCTACTGGAAGGGCACCCTAGAAGGCACTTTATCTCTTTTTCTCCACTGGAAGGGCACCCTGGAGACCATGTTATTATGTTTTCTCTACTGGAAAGGCACCTTAGAAGGCACTTTATCTCGTTTTCTCCACTGGAAGGGCACCCTGGAGACCATGTTATTATGTTTTCTCTACTGGAAGGGCACCCTAGAAGGCACTTTATCTTGTTTTCTCTGCTGCAAGGCCATCCTAGAGGCCACTTTATCATGTTTTATATACCATAGAGGCATCCAGGGCACCCTTGCTGTGTTTCTTTCGAACATGGGGGCACCAAGGAAGGCGGTCACCCACCCTGCAGCTTCATATTTACCGTACAGACATGAGAGTGGTATCTATCTTATCTAACTCTGCAAGAAAGCAAATAGCGTAATTCCCAAAATGTCAAAGTGTTCCTTTAAAACGCCACACTATACAGGTGGCCACAAGCATGAATACTACTATAAAGATCTACCTACGTCTTAGGTAGATCACACAATTTACACATCTCTATTTTTTTTTTATTCATCTTTTTCTTTGCCTCCATCCCTTTTGATAAAAACCTCTTTAGTCGCCTCATGGCGTCATGCCAGGAACACCATGTCCCCCCGTTGTCTCGGCCTAGTCTAATCTCACTCTGCATGGACAGCTCATTAGCATCTGTCAGCGCGCCCAAAACTAAAAATGGCCCAGGAGAGCTGAGGTGATGTCTGAGCAGAATAAGTGGAAGCGAACAGAGAGTTGCTAATGTTGCAGGAGTGTTATGACGACAGACTGTCGGATGGGACCTCAGTCATTACTTTGCTGCGGGGGAGCTTGTGACGACAAGGTATAGCGTTGAGGGACCTGTGTGAAAAATTAAGGTAATTTGCTCCGACATGTCTTCTTTTCCCGTAAGTTTCCTTTGATAAAACCGTCAACATAGATTTACACTGACGCTTCCTTGCAGCTGGATGACAGACCTCAATTCTCACAGCAACATTTTATCACCCATCTTGCATTAATTAAATCAGAGTGCTATTCATTCTGATCACATCATATACACTAAGTGTGGAAATGGCGGCTACAAGCAACACGCATTTCTACTATGATTCATAACAACCGCAGCCACGATGGGCCCAGACGGGACCACCGTCCTGTGGGCATAATATACACAGATTGAAATCATAACAAAATCTCTTCCCCACTGGATCCCACCACATGACTTCATTTTGGGTGTGGGAAGTATGGCATTCAATCAAAATACACTTCTCATGACCTCAGTTTGGATAGATCTTCCTCTTCGATACCACATGGAGGGGGATGACTTCATATGTGGGAAGGAAATCGTCTGTCAAACAAATGTGCTTTGTTTTTTTTTGGAGTTTTTCTTTGCTCTGATTCACTTTGAGTGACACATAGAGGACAATAAAAAGGTGAACAATGTCTTTGATGCTGCTCCAGAGCTGGTGAACTCTCAGGTGACCTTATTGTATCTCCAGGTATCCAGTGGCGCTCGGGAGATTCAAGGAATGTAAGGCGTTAACAACCAGAGAAAGAGCGCTTCTGTCTATTCATTTGTCTATGCATTTGTGTCTGCTGGAGTGTGATTTCATTTCATTGAACAATACATTACGTCAGCCCCCACACCCATATGATCCAGCGATGGCTACATGTGAATAAAACTGTTCTTGGGTCAGAGCTGCATTGCAACACAGAAGAACTGACCAAGAGGGAGTGATTGTGTCCATCTTGACATAATTCCTTTGTGAGTTTATCTGCTGGTTAGCTGCCGTGTCTTTTGTTTGCTTTGGTTTCCACCTAGAGATAAGAGTGTCATTGTGTTCCTGTTTCACTTTGAGAAAAAGAAAAATGCAGGCTGTGGGGCACTCCCTTGACCCCTCATGCTTCATACTGTCAGGATTAAATACGGCACCACGAAAATCCTCCAACTACCCAACAATGTAGAGGTAACTAATAAACAGACAGTGATTCTCATGAGCTATAAACAAGATAAACATTAACCAGTAACAGATAACACAGTCTGGCTGGAAACAAAGAGATCTGACAAGTACAATTTTGCTTTAGTAGCTGTTCCACCCTGTCAATGTGACCAGATATTAAAGGGGAACTACACCCATTTTTCAAAAATCATACATATTATTCCTGTGGTCTAAGAGAGTCCAAAAAATATGAATAAACATGAACTACTTTCTCTCAAATCCAAAAACTAGAGTGCTAAAACTCAAACTTGAAATATCTTAGGATAGAAAGTGTGGAACCGCTCCATAGACAATGAATTGAGAGAGATGTCATAGGTGACACTGAGAGCACCCAGGGGAATGTTTTGAGTTTATGGGAACATTTTCTGTTTCACAACTGAGAAAACTACAATATGATAAAGCTCATTTGGGTATAAAAAGAAAACAAACATGCTGTGGATCCACAAAATGTGTCTCACATTCATTGTCTAAACAGCAGCTCCAGACTTTATACCCAATGACATCACAAGTTTGAGACTTACTTCTCTAGTTTCTGGCTTTGAGAGAGATGAGCTCATGTTCACAAATGTTGATTGAACTTTCCTAGGATATGGAAATAACACATTTGAATTCTTAATTTAGGTGGTGTTCCCCTTTAAAATCGTCAGAAAGCACCAACAACCATTTTCATTGCTACAAAGATTTGCCCAGTGAAGCTCACCTTTGGCAGACAAGCAAACTATTGCATTGGTTCTTTTGTCCATGTTGACGAAGAAGTGGAGTACCCCTGAGCATAGCATTTGTGACATTGTTGATACATCTCTACCATAAGTCGTATGTAAAATGGTGACCAAGTGATTTGACTTCGCTGCTTACATTAAAGGTGCAGTGTGTAGGATTTTGCGGCATCTAGTGGTGTGGTTGCAGATTGCAACCAACTGAGTACAGCTCACGTTACTGCAGTTTCATAAATCGGAGAGCTACAGTGGCCTTCAGGTAACGTAAAAAGACAAAAGGCTCTCTCCAGAGTCAGCGTTTGGTTTGAACAACATGACGGACTCGCTCCATATGTAGATATAAACGGCTCATTCTAAGCTAACAAAAACACAACAATTCTTATTTTCAGGTGATTATACACGACTGAAAACATAGTTAAAAATATTATATTCTATTTCTGCTAATAGATTCCCCAAAATGTTACACACTGTTCCTTTAAGACCATCTCCAAGTATGTAGAATTCAGGAAATGTTAACTGTCAACCTTGAACGGTGGGTAAACGCTATCCCACAAATAAAAAAACTAGGTGAACCAAATTTAGGTGTGTTTACTCTCTACTGCTTCCACATGTCTAACCCAACAGTACCCTGGCAGCAGAGTTAACTATCCCCATTGATGCAGAGCACAATTACTGTACCTCAGATTTAGCTCGCTGGCCTTGTTTTCTGCAAACTGGGCCAAAAAGACAGTCTATAGCTGCCAAAGTCCTGCAGAGTTTGGCCTCACTCAGCCCTCCTAAGTCAGCAATTGGTGGTTCCTTGGACCACTGTTGGGGCTTTGGGTGGCTGCTGTCACCGGACTTTCCCAGCCGGAGAAAATGGCATAGTTCAGCTGTCACCAAGGGTCAGCGGGGAGAGTTAACTCTCTAGCTTGGGCCAGCCAAAACATCTAGCATTCAGCTAGAGTGGATGAGTTAAATATAGAACTATACTTTTAGCCTCGGTGACTCGGGTCAAAAAGAGTAGAGAGAGACAATGGAGGATGAGTGAAAAGATCTGGCCCCGTGACAAAGGACATCACAGCACCTCGGCCTTTCTCTTCGCTGGGCAACGACCCCTTTCAACCACTGAGAGAGAGTAAAATAGTGCCTCCCTACCTCCCCCCTTCTGCCTTTTATTCCCACACACTCTTCAACTGACTTCTCGGATAGGAGGATAGGAGGGAAAGAAAATGAGAGGTGTGTTTTCGACCGCTATGCAGAGCAGATCTGGGTAGGCTGTGGGAGTGAAAGAGGGAGGGAGGGTGAGAGAGAGGGAGAGGGAACTTACAGCTCTCTACCATTCCCTCTCTGACCTGAAGAACTGAAAGGAGAGAGAGAGAGAGAGCTTGAGATGGCTCTTGGCACAACTCAGTAGCCCGTCACAAGCGGACACCACAAGTGGACCAGAGGATATTAGTGGATACTTTACTGCTTTAGTGCCTTTTTTTTCTCTAGGATTACCCTTGGTGTGACTCCAAACCTGGGGGCAACACAACAGCAGGTAAGTCTCCTGAGTTCCTCCTAATGAAGGCATTCTTGTTCTCACTGCTTATGTGTGGGAAACAGCCCAAAGACAGCCATGTGCTTCTGGCAAAGTATCAGCTGTTCTGCTTTCAGACTGAAATACAGGAAAAACGTCTCAGGTGCTGCTGCTTAAAGCTGCCATTAATTTATGAAGCTAATAAAGAGCATGGCTTGATAGAAATCCGCTTGGGCTGCGGTTACTCTGCTGCACTGTATGAATGAAACAACTATTTTCCTGAGCAACGTACTTAATTCAGCTCATTTTTCAAATTATATGGATTTTCGACATGTTGCATTAATTACTTGCCCATGAGAAGACAAGGGGCCACTCTTGGTGCTGTTAATGGCAATACAGATTTGGCATTGTGTGACAGCGCGTACAGAAAAGAGAGAGTCATGAATCAAACATATCTCAATGAATTACATCTTATATTGCTGTATGAATAAGACCATTTAGTGTGAAGGCTTTTGTGCCCACAACTGCGCCCAGACAACAGGGGATGATATTGAGAATGTAGAAGAGAAGTAATCCATCTGCACTCGTATAGAAATACACATGCAACCTTTTCACTCAACTTCTCACATTGCACCTACACACCAAATACAGTACACAAACTACTGCCGCCACTGCTTAACATTGCAAAGCTTCTGAGGCCTCCGCGAGCTGCAACAGGATGACATCTTTCATCCCCAATATTTATGGATCGCAATGACGCCAAAAATGAATGCCATTTCATCCGCATGAAGTCATCCGCCTTTCGGAGGAGACACATGACATGGCTCCCGCTATAGCCGCCGTCCATTTGTCAAGGCGCACATGACCTCGCCTCAGTGAACCTGAAAGGAAACTATGAAATGTTGTCTCGCTTTCAGCAAGGGAATCTAACGCAGGTGTGGCTAACGCTGCTGTCAAAGATCCTTTCTGTCAGGGGGCTCTGTGCAACCTCACCCTTCCTCCCACCCTCCCCAGCTGATGTGGCCTCTGTGCACTCAGTGATATCACCACTGACACCAGACAAAGAGAGCCAAGATATTACTCATTAACATTTTTGCGCCCGTTCCAGCTTTATCTAAACTCATCCTCTCTGGCTCGGCGCATGCCCTGCAAAATCTGTGGGAGCTCAATCAGCCTAAATGGGCCCTCGCGAAAGACAGATTTGTGAATGTTGACTGGGCAGTTATCGGTCGCAGCTTGTAAATGAATCAGTCTTACTGTAAATCAATAATGTGCTCCCTGTTTGAACTGAAACCAAGCTGGCCAAGCTTGGGTGTTTGCCAAAGCAGCATTGATTTGAGATGCACTAAATGTGTCACTGGCTTACCTCATGACATTACTGTAGTTGTATGTCACTTGGGTGACATAGAGAACTCGAGCGAAAGGTTGTTAAGGACGTACTGTAGTCTAACTGTGAGGTGTAGTGTTAGCTTGTGCATGAGAATGTGAAAAGGAAGGCATTTATTTTGTCGCAACATCTAGCAGTTCCAGTGTTGGAAAAGACATGTCATTTTATATTTGCACAAGATGAGAGGTAATGCTGTGTTTCTGCATGAAGCATGTGGCATGTGCAGCATGTTTTCAAAGAATTGCTTGCCGCTTAAAGGGGAATTATTATGCTTTTGTGCTTTTTCCCTTTCCTTCAGCGTGTTATATATTTTTTTGTGCATGTAAAAGGTCTGCAAAGTTATAAAGCAAGTCCACACCAAAGGGAGTTACTCTCCCCCACAGAAACACTGCTCCTGAACTGCCTGAAACGCTTTGATTGAAATCCTGCATTTACTTCCACAACGTGGTGATGTCACCAAGTAACACATTTGCATAATAGCGGCTAGTTTGGCACGCCCTTAAACAAAGCTAGTTAGAGCGGAGCTGGAGCGGAGTCTGAAGAGTTTCATTCGATTGACCAATCGCAACAGAGTGGGCCAGCTGACCAGTCAGAGCAGACTGGGCTTTTTGGAAGCTCAAACTGAGCGTTTCAGACAGGGTGAAAATAATGTTATGAGAAAAATAAAGCATTTCTTTTTTAAAGTTAAGCATGTAAATATGTTCTAGAAAAAAAAAAAAAAAGTATAAACCTGAAAATGAGCATAAACGGTCCTCTTTAATTCACAGAAACGGCTTCATACAAAAGGATTGTGTCTTTAAATACAAATGCATTGCTTGCATTATGCTACACCATTATGGTTTCCTGCACATTATCAACTCAGTGACCCCATTCCTTCCTCACTGTGCTATGCATGTGTGTTGTATGTGCATGCCAGTGTGTGCATATCAGCAAAATCGTGTGAGGTTGTGTGTCTATGTGCATGAACATAAACACAATATAGTGGGAGGTGGAGCTCACTGCTGCCAGTAGTCGGTGTCTTCCCCGTTACGTCTGGTGGGCCTCAACAACAGCTGTCACTGACACATGCACAGCTCCACTCGTATAAGGGCCTCTAGTCTTGAATTCCAAAAATGCAGTTTAGACACATTTGGATATTTCGCAGAACAGTCGTACTTATAACTCATGTTGCCTTGGTTTAAAAATAAGTCCTTAAACGCCATAGCAACCCAAGATCTTCTCAAGATCATTTGATACGTAGCGTACAAGATGGCAAAATGCACTTGCTATTAGCAGTAAATTGGTTGTTAATTAGTTCTTGACATGTAGTAATATTAGAATGGTGGGATCACTCACTGCACATACAGTAGGAATATCCCAAGTGTTGCAAATGTTTCTGGTTCATCTAAGCTTAATAGGCTAACTGCTATTTTTCTTTCAGTACATAAATCCCGCATTGGACGGTTATATCTTTCTCAGCGGGAAAAAATTAACTTTGGTTTGATGAAAGAACATTTTTTTTGAGGTGAAGTGGCATCATCGTGACTCACTTCCAGTGAGCTGGTGTGTGATGATGACAGCCACACAGAGATCTCATCTGTCTTTGTTTATTTCCTGAAAGCACTGAGATAAGGATGACTGGTCTTAGTGGTTGATTGTCCCAGACTAAATATCACATTGTAATTTCACACGTCTGTAAGTGAGACGAGTTCCCAGCACCCAATGCCATTTATTTCCTCTACTTTATGTTTGTCCCACCTGCAATAATGCATTTCATTGTTTTTATAATAACTATTTTTTTCTCTATGAAAAAGGGGAAAACAACGGACAAAAGAGCAGAGTCACAATACCAACACAAAACAATACACATGCTCATCTACAAAACTTAAATGGGTGTTGGTGGCGAAGATTTGGAATGGTGTGGTTAACCAAGCTTTACATTATCATTCCAAACACTCCAGAGTGTGATTTGTTTACCAGCGGACATGAAAGGCTTACTTTAAGGCTTAATCTCCTGGCCTCTAGGGTCCAACTCAAGCTAACAAACATATTTCAACCTTACAAAGTTCTCAAGGTTGATGTTGAAGTTGATAGACATCAGCAGCAGACATTACCATTGCACTGGAGTTGTGTTTCTCACCACCTAAGTTTACGTCCAACAGTGGACTCCTTTTTCCGTTGTTTTGGTCTCCACCACCTCCTAAGAAAAAATATCTGGGTCATTAGCTTGCTCGGTGTTTGTCTTTCTTTACCAGCATGTTGCTAACTTTGTGTAACATTTGGTGCTGATTTTGATAACAAGACCAAGAGTCTACAGCCATGTTAGCAGTTCTCTGAGGCTGTAGAAAACAAAAAGGTATACCAATACCTTTTTTTTTCAAATGCATAACTTTTGCTATATTTATAGCGTCCATATAACACCAGCATCTCGTGACCCCTAAAACAAAGACTTTTGAAAAATGCTGCTGACCCTGTTTTAGTTTGAAAACCCCGGGATTGCGTTTTAGGAAGGGTGGAAACGGAGACTTTTGAAAGCGATGGCGCAGACACATATGTTCAATTCCTGATTGGGTATCATCAGTCACGAAGAGTCCTCCCCTGATTCGTCATGCCCCTATTACCTGACCCTTTTCCGGAAGAAAACAAAGAACATCAACCTTGACTACGAGTAGTTATTTCAACATGGATAACAAATTACAGGCGTTGCTGTGCTTGCTGTCTATGCCCGATACATTGTGTAAAAATGTCAACGTCTCCACTAGCTTACATTTCACAGATGTGTTTTATTTTATCCAATTTCATTTCTAGGCCTTGCATAGTCACCAGCAGGAAATTCCTTCAAAGGCAGAATGAGTTGGATTTGTCGGTTGCAATTTGTTAACACAACATTCACGGTTGACCCCTCTTCCCCGGCTCAACATGATGATTAAGAGGAATTCTTTTTGTATGAGTCTGTACTTTTTTTTTTTTTAGGAAAATTCTTCTCATTCTGCCTTTAGCACACAGGAAGTAATAAATTGAAACCTTGGAATGAAAAGTATATAAAAAATAAAATTTAAAAGCCAGTTTGATTGATAACGGTCATCCTTACTGCTAAAATATTTTATTATTATCTCTGCCTCTACCAGCCACTAAGAAGACAGGATTGAGGAGTGTCCATTTATAAAGATCTTAATATCAATGTGACATTAAGTTTAATGAGAAAGTGACAAAGCTTCTTCTAATCTTTGAACTGCAAATGCAATGAAATGCCTCTAATATACGTGTGTCATCGGCATAACTTTGAGCAATATTTCTTAAACCTGCTGAGTAACCACTATAATACTATAGTATTACAGTATACTATAGGAGTGCCATGAAAACAAAGAGGCTGTCCAATCTAAACAATGCATTTCATTGATGAAAAACTCATAATTGGCATCCGAAAAGGCCTAATATTACTTTCTTCTATACAAGGACCCTAAAAACTAGTAGTCAGAAAAACTGATTAGTTCTGGGACCTCTAGCCGAGACGGAAAAGCCAATCCATGGAATTTTGATCGTTCAGACGAGACCTCAGACACATGACCAACCCCATGACATTGTACCATATCTGAGACCGCTTCATCCATATGTTGTCTTGCTGTTTCTATTCATAGAACAGCCAGAACTGGATCTCTTCCTTGATCTCCAATGCCGTAAAGCTGATATGCCATTGGTCCAGAAGAACCGGTTTCCGTTTACAGACTCTCAATAGACTGAATAAATGCTGTTGCTATGGATATTAACACTTAGAAATAATGGATGTGTTCATTTTTCCGATCATGTATATTAAACTACAGTAATTACAATGGATGGAGGTGAGTCATGTATTCCAGCAGCTGCACCAATCCATATGCTAAGTGACAGTATATTGTGTGACTGCATACAATATGCATTAAAGTCTCCCATGCACAGCAGTGTACATAATGTATGACCCAATTTAGAGCATGTTTCAGCTTGTAAAGATTTGCTATCACATGAGTTCATAAAAGTAAATCAAAGTGAATATTTAACAAACTGCCACCAGCACAACTATCATAAATATCACATTTTATAAGTGACTGATTCAGGAACTATGCCTGTGTTGAGCAAGTAAGCCATGAATGTGAGAAATGATATGTAGAGGAGTACCAACATTCCTCTCAGTTGGCTCATTAGTGAACTGCTGAAGCTCCAGTAGGCTCCAGTGAGAGGATCAGGTTATTGTGACATCAGGAGAATACTACAAGATGAAACCCACCACCTATGCTGACATTTTGCTCCAGTATAGCGTGCCAGTGTTTGAGTTATTGTCGCTATGAGGTATTAATAGAAGCCATCACTACACTAAGACAAGCTGTAAATGCTTGGGTTTTGTCTGTGAAGGCTCTTTAGATAGCGGTATCGTTATCTGAGCAGAAAAAGCCTGTCACCCTTCTCTACCTAAAGCGTCTTTATTATTACTAGAACACGGCTGTTACGTAAAATCTGACCCCCAGGGGTCACTGGTCGTCTATGGCTAGTACACGCTGTCCATCAAAATCCCAGAACAGACTACAGCTTTGTACACTTGCAGGGAAAATAGGTGCTCACAAAAACTTTCATTATCAGACGGATTGACTCGTAGCTTCGAATCTCATCATCCACAGCTACAGTTTTGATTGAAATTCCTATACCTTGGCGGGCCGGTGTGTTTTTCTTGTCAGGACGGAAGAGCTTCTCGAGCACACTGCATTTTATCAGTGTCCTCTGACAGAACAAGTTGCCAAGCGCTTGCATGCAAAGAACATTTCCCACTCCTTATTTAGTCACATTGGGTTTGTGGTGTGAATGTATCAAACTCACTGAAGTCATTTTTTCCTATAACATGTTGCATTATTTGCAGCTGCTTTCCTCATCCCTCATCTCTGGCAAATGAATTTGGCTACAAGTCAGACTTCTATCGCCAGACCTCTCCCCCTCCTCACTTTTACTCTCTATGTGAATATCACAGACGAGCATAATGTTTAATTGCCAGTATTATAGCATGCTATTTCAGGAGATAAAGTGTATAAAAAGACAAGTAACATAATATAGGTGTTACTGTTGTAGGGCTTGGAATAGGGATATCAGACCCCATCATGCGAACACTGATATTTTACAGCTTTGTTACTAGAATTAACACACAAAGGATTTTAATTCAACCTATATGTACAAAAGTAACACCCACCCATATTTTGTATAATTAAAGTGGCAGTAGGCAGAATGTTTTTGGCATCATTGGGCAAAAATTCTTAATTTTAATGAATCAATTAACCACTTGAAATGTCAAAAATGTAGTGATAGATGTCTATCAAAAACTATGAAAACCCAAGGTTACAGCTTCAAATGTCTGGTTTTGTCCGACCAACAGTTCACAACCAAAGATATTTAACTTTTTTTGCATAATTAAACAACTGAAACATTTAATTGATTTTCAAACGGTTGCTGACTAATCTTGTATTAATTGACTAATTAACTCATTGTTTCAATTCTTTAATCAATGTTCATCGCTGATAATGTGAAGTTAATTTGACGTGTGTTACAGCCTATACTCCCAATGTGGCGGCTACTAAAGAGCACTGTATTCTTGTATGAAATGTTCGGAGTAAATGGAACTTTAGTCTAAAGATAAAGGTCAAAGTGAACATCAGTGGTATTCACTAACTTGCTGACCACTTTATAGCCTCTTTTTTTACTGTGGAATGGAGGCATGTGTTCTGTTTGGGCCTATAAATACTCATATATGTGACAGCTGGACTTGCCCAAACCATGGGATAGATTTGGGATCCCGCTTTAAATTTAGGCTCAGGCCTTGACTGGGGCCTCGCTGGCTGTCATCCCACCCTTTTTATATTAGAAGACACTATGGAATTAGATGCCGGGCAATCAGTAACACTGTGCCAGTGGTTTAGATGTCATGAATGTGTGTGGGCATTGTAGCGGGTTGGCACAGACCTCAGAGTAAAGACCTATTGTCTCCCAGCTCTCCTTTATTCTCCAAAGAGACAACTGGGAATGTTGCATGTCAGACTGGAACGCAGGACACGTGCCTTTGGAATCTCCATTTGTTGCTCCGGAGAATTCACTACAATCAGGACTGCAGTGACCGGTCAAGGTGGATCCAACAGTGAAGACATCGTATGGATGACAAAGGCTTGTCATCAATAGGGCCTGTGAAGTTGTAGCGATTACTATCTCCTACAGCTGTCGAGGAGATGTTTTGTATGAAGCGCATGTGTAACTTCGGAAAGTTAGACTTATATAATTGAGTCCTTTTTTATGAAACTTAAAGCTGCTAAAATCCATATTTTTACATTATCAATGGATAAAATGTTTATTGTGAAAGATGTTGTATAAAATTATCAGCCAGCTCTACAGCTTCAATCAGTTTTACGGAGCATTTTAGCCTCTTTCAGCTGATTGTTTTGGTTTTAGAGCCCACAACTTTACTGGCTTGATTCACCCTCGCCACTCTCGTCGGTGTTGCTTCCGAGCGAAAAAGCTCAGAAAACCAAGTGTGAGCTAAGCGAACTACGTAGCACCAGCAACATCAGACAGGCTAAGTTAGCAGCCCATACATTTAGTGGAGCAGCTAAAGAGGCAGATATTTCCCTTGGAGTTGGTTGAGACCAAACCAGAGCTAAAAGACGAGTATATTAGGCTTAGATTCATCGGTTGGACATTATCAGGATTCCAAATAAATGCTTATGTTGCTCGATGTCTGCTCAATAATGTAGGTAAAAAGGCAATTGGTTCTAACACATTGGCCATATCAACTTTATAAGCTAAAAATACATTTGTGTTGTGTTAAGGCGTGTGCTGCCACCAAGTGGCCCCCCCCCAAAAAAATCAATTAAGACAGATTTAAGTAATGTCTTAGAGGTTAGGATGTAGTCCAGTCACCACAGGAAGCCCAACATTAAGAGAAATGTGTTTATTACTATTTGTCACAGATCCCTGCAATAAATCAAAAACAATATTTGTGTGTTGATGTTGATCGTTTGAGGAGTACTTTGCATATTTTTGCAAGATTTTTGTGGAAATTCTCTTCACTTTTAGACCTTTAATACATTCATATTGGTCAGTTTAATACATTTGTATTTTATTTATTTATTTTATTTAACCTTTATTTAACCAGGGAAGTCAATTAAGGACAAATTCTTATTTACAACGGTGGCTTGGCAAAAGGCAAAGCCTCTTAAGGGAAGGGGGTACGGGGTAAAAAGATAAAAAAGGTAAAAAGCATCAAGCAGTTACATAAAAGAAATGCAGACAGGCACTCAATCAACGGACAGAATTGCTATTTAATAATAACTGTTTACATTCATTTAGCTCTCAGCTATAACTGCACACACACACTCTCTCTCTCTCTCTCTCTCTCTTGCTTGCCCTGTTGAACTCCGGTGACACCGCAAAACGAAGCGAGCTGTTACAGTAGCTTCTCTGGGTTTTCATGGCATCAGCCCAGAAATTAAAAATAAACCTGCCTAACTCAGTGTCAACCATTTTGTCGCCAGTCCTCGGGAACTCTGCCCGAGTAATTTACAGTAGTGCACATGTCTCTGTGTTTCATCACTCTCGTGCCCCAGCGGTGCCAGTTTTAATGCCCTCCACCACTGGGCATTTCTCTGCTCATAACTCTCTGGCACTGCTTGAATGGTGGGATGAACGCTGTAAGCGCTCGCGTACGCTGCTGTGCTACGACATTAGACTCATTGAAAGTGAGGCCACAGCTGAAACTAATAGTTATGGACAGGAAAGAAGGCAATGTAATGAATCTCCAGTTAAGAACCAGCTCTCATTGCAGCCAAAGTGCACTCACTGAACTCCCACAACTAAGATAAGGGATGTTCTTGATGTGTTGGTTTGAACCGAGAGATGCATTCGCTGTTATCTTGCACGCTACGCTTTCATGTGCTCGAGGTCTTTTTCCTGGAAACAGAAGCGATTGGTTTCAAGCATCATTAGAATTCACTGTAGTCTTAACTTCGCTGACCACTTACAGAAGAAGATAAACATTTTTCCTGATGTGAACCGAACCCTTTGATAGACTCACTTTCAAACCATTCAACATTGCATATAGAAAGTCAAATTCCTCTTCTATAACAGCACATTCACTTTTATCACCTTGTTTTAATCTAGTTAGACTCATGCAAATGCTTATTTAGAAGGTATTGTGTGCGTACATATATTGCAACATA
>CAKALG010042026.1:0-11935 GCA_916700815.1 Helicolenus hilgendorfi
GCATCGCAGACTGGTTCTAGGGAAATGGAACGGCGGGGAAGGAACCACAGCTAGTGCGGGAGGTGGAGCGGTACCAACTGTAGGTTCTAGTTATAGTTGGGCTAACCTCTACATATGGCAATGGATCTGGAACCAAACTCATGGAGAGGGCTAAACTCTCTCCTTTTCTGGAGTTGCTCTGACTGTTGTTTGTGCCAATGCACTGAACAGCAGTAGTAGCGGACAACCTGTAGTGGGGTGATTGGAAGGGATGGTCTGCCCAATCTGAAACTGAGTGTTGCTTTGCTGGACCGCCTTGGGAAACCCAAACCTGTAGTGTGGGTGAACTAGGAACTGTCCGTGAGGCTTTTAACTTCTGCCTCCTGAAGAATTTCTCATGCATCCCAAGTGAGGTTGGGGGGACATGGAATGCAAGTATGCAAGTTCACACCTGATGCGAATCGTACCCGAGTACACATGAACCGTACTCCAGGCCACCTTTTCAAGCGGACTCGAGTACGGATTGACCGGGGGCCGAGTACAGTACGAAGCGTTCACACTAATCAAACGAACTGGACTTTGGGGACAAGTGTACTCGCATCCGGGCCCGGGTCCCTAATGTGAAAGCAACCTTAGAGAGAGAGATGGGAAGGAACTCAGACATCTGGAGATCTCGGAGTAGAGACGCTGCTCTCAGTTTAAGTGATTGGGCATCTGATTGGGACGCCTCCAGGGCGCCTTCTTTTGGAGGTTTTTTCATGCACATCTGGTAGGAGATTATAAATCTCACCTGGCTTGGGAACGCTTCTGGACACCCCAGGAGGAGCCTGGAAAACATGAATATGGACGTTTGGACTACCTTGCTTAGCCTACTGCCCCTGGGACCCAGCCCCCGGATAAGCGGCAGAAAATGGATCGATGGATTAATAAAAATGTAGTAAAACAAAATGTAAAGAAAAAACATGTAATAGTTGATGTGCAGTTACATGTACGTTCAACTTACATGTGGGATAAAAACTAATATGACTACAAAGCTACAAAGATCATTCCAGATATAGTTTTAATGTAAAAATGCTAAAATATAAATCACTTGTATCACATGTATAAAAGCACTGATAGAGTATGATGATGTCTTCTTCTTGTTTGGGAGGATAGATAACTGATTACAGTCAAACAGAATCACATTTGCATAATCAAAAGGACAGCAGCTGCACAAAGCTGATCAAACCAGCAGATTAATATCACTGTTGAGGAACTGTTTGGAACCGCAATGTTGATACCGTGTAATGGTATCTTATGCTTGTTGGAAAGTGATCAGCAGCCTCCTTCTTGCTGCCTTGAACTGTGCATTAGTGCCAGCAAGGAGCCATCTGACATAAGAAAGAGCGTAGATGACTTTAGCCAAGCATGTACAGATCAGTAAGCAGACTCGCTCTCTCCGTTTCCGTGTCAACCACCTCCTCTGTGTGTCACCAGGTTGGTGTCTCAGCCTGCCAGTCTCACCTGAAGAAAGCCCTGATCTGAGAACAACCTACTGTACATTCATGTACATGTGACATGTGTGTCTTTTTAACACTCACCCCCTCAGCCTTGTCCTCGGTGTTGGCCAGCATCTCCTGAAGGGCTCGTACCGACAGTGACTGCTCCAACACGAAAGTGCAGATTGACAGATCTGGAGGCACATTCTGAAACAGGAACACACCTTTTAGATGATTTATGGATTCAATTTTACACTTTTAGACTTTTACACAGGGGCAGTCAATTCTTTTGTAGCAACACTCTGCAGGATTTCTGAACATTAGGATCGGTGAATGTTTGGTTAGAAACTTGTCACTATTCTTAACATAGTGGTTTCTACAGGCTTTTCTGAATGTTCCAACTCAATGACAATTTCACAATTTTGACATAACCAAGACTGTCTTCCTGTGATAATGCTCTGATAATCATCAGACATAAAGAAATCTCTTTTATATAGTTATATCATCGATCACATCTGACATGAGCAGATAACAGTAATTATAACTACTTACTGCAGCAGTAACCCTGGGAAAAGCCCTGTAATATCCCTCTGCTCCTATAGACACCAACAGTGTGCCTGTAGCTGTCAGGGATGAATTCAGCCTATAGTGACCAAATGATCGGTGTATATGGACAGTGACCGATGATAGGGGGCGGCTGTGGCTCAGAGGTCGTCCGTCAATCGGAAAGTCGGCGACTTGATCCCCGGCTTCTCCAGCCCACATGTCGAAGAGTCATTGGGCAACGTACTTAACCCCAAGTTGCCCCCAAAGGCATCGGTGTGTGAATGAGTATTTAGATTAAATCCTGATGGGCAGGTTGGCACCTTGCATGGCAGCCTCTGCCATCTGTGAATGGGTGAATGCTGACATGTAGTGTAAAGCGCTTTGAGAATAGAAAGGTGCCATATAAATGCAAAGTCTACAAGTCTATTTTTCTACATATTACACAAATTGTGAATTAAAGGTATAATATGCAAGAATTTCCTAAAAAAAACTATGTATAGACTGATACTAAAACAATCCCTCTCAATCATCACTTATGTGCAGCCCGTTCAGGTGGTCAAAAAGGCCCCTCGCCTTCTGATACGGACTCACAAGCAAGCCTTTACTCTGTTAGATACAAAGCGGCCATACAGTATTTCACAAATGGAAACGGGTTGTGTTATGTTCATGTGTTCCAGTGATCCCCCTGCTCCTCTCTGTGCTGTGAGTGCAGCTATGATCGGTGTGTGGTAATTGAGAGCAGCGCTGAGCCACAGCCAGCTGACAGGAAGCTGCATTCATTCAAAATCCAGGAACTCGGCACCTTCCCGCAGAGCTGTGCGGAGTTAGTTGTGTTTTAGAACTTAACCGACAGGAAACAATCAGAACATTTTATTTCTCTGATCCACTGCTTCGCTCTCACCAACGCCGCTCTCTCTCTTCAGTCACTCCGTAGCTTGCTCTCAGTTTATGTCAGGGTGTGGAGGGTCTGCAGTGATGCTTCCTGCCTATTTCCTAACTCTGGAGATGTATAAGTCCTGAATGGAATTTGTTTAATGAGTATGAAAATGATACAGCCTTCACTTTCAACAACCTTAAGTCAGGGTTTTCCTTTCATTCGTCACCCAAATGGCATTCTCACACCATCATCCTGCATGCCACGAGTGTATTAGAGCTTGTATAAGTACCTTGGAGTTGGAGATGGATTCAAGGAAGCAGAGTCTGTTTCCGAAGCCTTCAGCAGCCAGACAGAGTTTCTGTTGTTCCTTATGGATTGTGGCTGAGCACTGTAGGACCACCTCATCATCCTAAACACACACAAACACAATCAAACAAAGGTATAGTTACAAATCAAGACACATTTAAGCAGTTTCCAGGGGTGAAAGTAAGCCGGTACGATTTGGTACTCTTTTAGTACCACTAAAAGATTTAGTGCCGGTACACAGTCCCAGGAAGAGGGGACAGCAGCTGCCTTCCAAAAACAATGTCAAGCGATGACGGTTGATATTGTCTAGTAGTGCCGGCAAGAACTTCAATCTACATTCACCCCTGCCAATTTCACATTTTCTACAAAGACGATGACAGTAACCAGATACAGTAACATCAAATAAACAGATAGTCAAGTCTGTTCAGTCTAGATGAAGCAGATATCATCTCTTCAACTCATGCTTTTTAATCAGGAGCTAGATTGACAGAGACAAGCACACAGTGGCATTACAACACAACGTATACGCTCTCTCTGTCACCGACTCACTCTTGTGACTCTGATAAGCGTCCTATATCAGACAGCCAGACAGTAACAGCACTACAACATGTCCTGCATCTGAATGTAACAAGCAATTAAAAATCTGTCTGCTCACATGTCACAGCAGCTAATCCTGCTGTGACTGAGATCTAATCAGCATACATCTGTTTGTCTGCCTAATGTCTGTCCACCCATACATGGCTATGTGTACTAAAATCACACCACTGTTAACATTATTTGAAGTAATTTGTCTGTGTGATATCAGTCATGGTTGGACAAAGGAAGTGGTCTCACACTTGATATGTACACCCATCTATCCCAGCCTCCTCCCATTCTTGTCCTGGTCTTAAATCAGGGCGAGATCAGACTTGCTGCACCTCCCTCTCCATATCCTCCTCCTCACTGATGACTATGTCTGTTCTGTGTAGGAGGGTTCTAGACATCTGTTAAAGGCTCCTAGACACCTGCTTTAATGTGAAGGTTAACAAGAGCAGAAAGCAGCGCTCGAAGTGGGTCGATACTCTTCATTTTACTCCGTGCGTAACATGACTTTTTCTTGCGTACCGGCACTTCTCACAAGCTGCCGGTACTCTTTCCTGCTCTCTCCATATCAGGTTTCTCTGGGAGATTCATTATGGCAATTCATACCGGTGCAGCGCCAGCGTATTTGCGCCGCCCCTCATAAGCCATAAACAACATAAACTACAACATAAACCGAACATAAAAACTATGTGGGGAGCATCTGATCTAGACGAGCTGACGCACGGCACTGGAGGGTGAAAACGAGGGTGCTGTAATTTATCGATACAATGTTCACATTCTTTTTGTAAAATAATTAGTGAACTGTTCATTATAACGTTTTTATTTGTGAACACTTATTATTAATGTAACGTTATTTAAAGGTTTTCTGAATCTGTTCTTTTGATTTGTGTAATAATACGATTTTACAGGGCAAACATTTCCTGAAGAATTAAATGTTCAGACGAAGGCTGTGATAGATTATAAAATAACCATTTAATAATAATAATAATAATAATAATAATAATGGTCTAAAATGATATAAAATTGCATAGTTTTTAGTCAAAAAGCTTAAAATTTTCTTGGGGACCCATTATCTCCTAGTATCTTCTATACATTAAATTCAGAATGTGTCTCTTTATCCTGCTGCATAATATGTAGGAGCATCCTGACTGGGACCTGAATGATACTGATACCTACTACAGGCTACAAAACACAGGACAGCACTTTAACTATTAACACTAAACACACCACCTTAACCTTAGAATGTTCCAGTTGGAGTATTACAGACCTACCATAGAAGATGCATAGTCCAAGTATAATAATAGCATTACAATCACAGCTGATTAAGACTGACACAGTATAACATAAATAAATAATGAATAAATAGGAATAAGTCACAAGATATTGCTGATAGCAATCACACGCCAACATGTGAATAAGAGAGTACGGGCACTTCTTTTTCTCCACTTCAAGCACTGACCACATCCAACAACAATGATGTCATCTCTGTAGGTCTTGCTTGTCACCATTTTTCTGTTACTATGTAGTAAGATGATTTTGCCATTCTTAATCCCACCTACTAATCTCTTATTAACAACTGTCAACTGTTTCTCCGGCTGGTGTAAACAACAGTCGATTAGCACAAGATGTGGGCGCTCATTCAGAGGTCTGATGCCAGGCTAGCTCAAAACTCCATATACATTCATAATGCCTCATACAGTCATTGAGTATAGGTGCAACCTGTGGGAAATTGCAAAGTTGCAAAGTCTAATAAATCTACATAAATTAGGATGAATTAGAGACGTCAAAGTTAACGCGATAATCACGTGTGAGCACAAATTCATTTTAACGCCACTAATTTCTTTAATGCATTAACTCAACTTACGACTGCTCGGTTGTATCGGGCTCAGTTTTAAAGCTAAAGTGATACTGGTACCATATGAAACTAAAAAAATGAAGGAATCCATTGGTACCAACCATGTCATACTAGCTTGTTATGAAGGAGGGTAAATAACGCTCCAAATGTATGCTAAATTTTGGCGAGGAAAGGGGTCCCTTGACCTCTGACCTCCAGATATGTGAATGAAAATGGGTTCTATGGGTACCCACGAGTCTACCCTTTACAGACATGCCCACTTTATGATAATACCATGCAGTTTGGGGCAAGTCATAGTCAAGTCAGCACACTGACACACTGACAGCTGTTGTTGCCTGTTGAGCTGCAGTTTGCCGTGTTATGATTTGAGCATATTTTGCTATGCTAAATGCAGTACCTGTGAGGGTTTCTGGACAATATTTGTCATTGTTTTGTGTTGTTAATTGATTTACAATAATAAATATGTACATACATTTGCATAAAGCAGCATATTTGCCCACTCCCATGTTGATAAGAGTATTAAATACTTGACAAATCTCCCTTTAAGGTACATTTTGAACAGATAATAATTGTGAGATTAATTTCCGATTAATCCCGATTAACTATTATAATCGATTGACAGCCGTACTCCATATACATTCATCAAGTAGGTGGAACACGCTGAAAAACCAGGTCATAATGCCTCATACAGTAGGTGCAACCCATTGGAAATTGCAAAGTCTAATAAATCAACATACATTAGGATGAATTAGGGCTTCCTTCGTTGTTTCATCATTGATGAGAGCTCTCTACCTCTAGAAGTGCAAACAGACTTTGGAAAATGGCCACAGAGTGAAAGTGTCTCCCAGGGGGACAATTCTGGTGAATTGTCTACTGCAGTGTTTCTCTCCGGCTGCAGCTTGATGATGTTGGTGAATAGCAGGGGATGGGCAGGCTTCTGGCCACTACACCATACAAGCAAGACGCATTTTAATAGATACAGCTGGAAATAACTGAATCTAATAGAGCTCCGTTGGGAAAAATCGTAGTTGTCATAAGCTGCCTCTGGAATTCATCAGTCACTGTGGTTCTGCTTAATTATCTAGACGCGTGGGCTGAGGGAATACCATCACACACACACACACACACACACACACACACACAGACACACACACACACACACACACGCACACACACACACACGCACACGCACACACGCACACATGCACATGCACACATGCACGGCCAAGTAAGGTTTGTTGGAACTGGCATAATGTCTTAATGACTCTTATAATGTCTGGCACATGCGATCCCTCCTGCCCACACCCACATACATGCACACGCAACAAACAGGGAGGCAGCTGAGATATCCACTATGGCTATCATTAACTTGAATAATGCTTTAGTGACATTTATAATGGCTGACACACACAAACACAGACACTGTTCCCTACATGAAGATGTCTGGTGTCTGTCAGCAGTAGTTAGCATTCCAGCCTTCTATGGAGAGAGCGAGAGAAAATGGAAAAGAGACAGACACAGAGGGACGGATAGAAGATCAACAGCAGTAGTTCCGAGATGCAAATCTGTAGCGAGAGTGTGTGTTTAAGTGTGTAGTCCAGTCCCTTTAACTCCAAGGAAAACCATTAGAGAATTTGGTTTTGCCAGATTAGATACAGCACCACTTTATTTGGAGGTAGAGATCGAATACGCAACACCAGTAAAGTTGCTAATAATCCCTCATACATCGGACCGGCACATACAGGTACTACACAAAAAGGGGGATAGAAAACTGAAGATCTCAGAGACTTCAATGCTTATCTGATGCATGTTTGGATTGTAATTTTGACAAGTTCGTATGCAATCATCTCTTGTTTGTTTTATACACATGTCTAATAATTATTTTGCGACCTTGTCTGAACCTGAGTGTTAGCGAAACCGTCATCAGCTGTAACCCCCATATGAGTGCAGAGCAGCAGCCGTGAGCCAGTGGAGCACGCTCACATGCACTAACATACACTAAAAGCATGCACGTCCAGCCACGGCTATGTCAACAAAGCACTCGGAAACTCAGGTTACAGCACACACAGAGTGACTTCATCCTCTGCTCAGGTAGACATTACTCCTCTATATCTTTACAATAGTTGTTTGCCGCTATAATAATGCTCTGAATATCGTATAGAGCACCTTTAAGATCAAGGAACAATTGTGGTCATTAAACCTGCAGTAGGCAGAATAATTTCAGCATCATTGGGCAAAAACTCCATAATAACCTTTCAGAATATTGTAATTCAAGTGTTCTGAGAGAAAACTAGACGTCTACACCTCCTCATGGCTCTGTTTTCAGGCTTTAAAAAATCTAGCCCTTGACGGGAGACTTTGGCCAATCACAGGTCAGTTCAGAGAGAGAGCGTTCTTATTGGCTGTTCATTCAACGGAGGCAGCTGTCAATCACTCTGATCAAACGGTTAGACTAGGCAGCGCTGATCAAATATGAATCAATATTCTGTTAATATAATGACCATTTCTCTCCTAAAATGTTTTCAGAATCGTCATGTAGTGTACCGTTTAGCTGTAAAATGAGAAAGTTTGCTCCGGCTGGTGGGCGGTGCTTAGTATTTCCTCAACTGATCTCAACATGGCTGCCGGATCACAAACGTTCTCATTTTACAGCTAAACAGTACACTACAAGACGTTTCCTCACCCTTTATTTATAGCATTAAAAAGCAGTATAAGTTAGACACAAAATGATTGCATTTACCACATTTTTGTGGGACTATAACTGATTTGGGACCCGTCAGCACACTTTGTTTGGTGGAACAGTACACCGGTTTCTGCATGTGCGTGTGCACATGCACAACACATGCACATGCACAACAGCAGGTCATACATACATGTTATTAATTATGATGTTATTTCTACTGTGTTCCACTCTCGGCCAGCAGAGGGTGCTGCAGGAAACCTCAGCCTCCTCACGTCCCAAACCAAAAATTTCGGATTAATGTCACGCAAACAGTGTTATATTGGATGCCTTTTTCTTTATCATTGCCAAGGAGGAATGGACTTCATTACAGTAATGTGAAAAGAGAGCAGGTCAGAAAGTTGTGCTCTGGAAAAGCCTGAAAAGACATTCAGGGTATGGATGAATGGACTGCTCATCCACTTACTGTGAAAAAAAGGGACGTGGACTTGCAGGGTTTTTTGTATGAAGTTTCAAAACACAAAGCATGGACTATCTCAGGTTACACTATAAAAGGGTTTTAAAAAACATTTATAAGTGTGCAGTGTGTGTGTGTGTGTGTGTGTGTGTGTAGCGACAGAATGGCTTCCCTTGCTCGAGAAAAACACTCTCTAAGGCTGCATCTGCCCTCCTCCCACACACACCGAAATAGACTGACATAAATTAGCATGTCTTCTATAGTCTACACAGTCATACACACTCACTCATACACAACTGTGTGCACAAGCATAAAAACAACCTGGGAAAAAAATAGAATAAAAAATGTGCGCACACGCGCACAAAAACCCATTAGAGTGCATGGTCAGTGCTCATCGGGGCTACACTCAAAAGCAGCACAGAGTTGGATACACAGTCTTACACAACAGCTTATTCAACAGTAGCAGTCAGTGGAAACATTAAATACGACCTCCCTGAAACACAGTGCAGGATCGGAGGGAGAGAGAGAGAGAGAGTGCTGCCACAGATGCTGGTTTATATAGTCTAAAGGTAGACAAGCAGGATCACCAAAAGACAACACAACAAGGATTAATCCTCTTTTGACACAAGAGAGAGAGAGACAAAGAGATTTAGAGTGAGAGAACTACATATTGTGAATGTATAAACCACTGTTAACATCTTTAATCCCATCCGCTCCATCAGTCCCAAGGCCGATGATACCACATGAGTATATCAGGATGAATGTAAGGGGGAACTCTATAAAATGACATTTGAGATTAAAGGCACAGTTCAACAGACTGGTTTGCTTTATGTCAAAGAGAGATCTTGCATCTGTACATTAAAGGACAATGTGTTATTCTTCCCATGAATAAATCCCATGAAAAGACTAAAACCAACAAGACTTGGTCAAAACCGAGTATATGTCTAGACCGTGAAAGTTCAGTCTGTGAATTTGTGGCTAAATTGTTACGCAAATAGTCATGTCTATAATGTTGACTCCACTAATGGTACAAGTCCACACAGCCTCCGCCTTTTCCACGCTTCCCATCCATTGTCTGTGTAAGCAGCCGCGCGATGCATTCGTCACGTTTCGCCGCCTCTGGAAACTCCCCAGAAACTTTTAAACTAACCGTTGTCGATCCAGAATAAAGAGAGATTTAGCACCTGCATGCCTTATTTTTTGCATGACATGTTTTCAGAAACACAAATCTTGAAATTCGCTTTTGAGTTGCTATTTTTCTTGTGCTGTTGCGCGCCCGTTTGTGTGTGGTCACATCCCGTTAACACCAAGTCATTTTAAAGACACTAATTTCTTTAACGCATTAACGCAACTTGTGATTTTTTAGGTTGTAGTTGGATCAGTTTTAAAGCTAGAGTGAAGATACTGGTATCACATGAAACTAAAAAAACATCGGTACCAAGCATGTCATACTAGCTTGTTACGAAGGAGGGTAAATAACGCTCCAAATTTATGCAAAATTTTGGCGAAGAAATGGGTCCCTTGACTTCTGACCTCAAGATATGTGAATGAAAATGGGTTTTATGGGTACCCACGAGTCTCCCCTTTACAGACCACTTTATGATAATCACATGCAGTTTGGGGCAAGTCATAGTCAAGTCAGCACACTGACACACTGACAGCTGTTGTTGTCTGTTGGGCTGCAGTTTGCCATGTTATGATATGAGCATATTTTTTTATGCTAAATGCAGTACCTGTGAGGGTTTCTGGACAATAATTGTGATTCTTTTAGTGTTGTTAATTGATTTCAAATAATAAATATACACATACATTTGCATAAAGCAGCATATTTGCCCTCTCCCATGTTGATAAGAGTATTTAATACTTTACAAATCTCCCTTTAAGGTACATTTTGAACAGACAAAACATGTGCGATTAATTGCGATTCATTATTTTAATCGATTGACAGCCCTAATATTTAGTCATGTATTAATGTGTTGATGAACTATGCATCCCTGCCTGTTTGCATGTCTCTGCAATTAACATTATGTAAGTGTCACAGCTCCCCAAAAAAATCCTGTATCATAACAAAATCTAACAGAACGGTTTGAGCAGCTTCTGCTACATTGCTGCTGTACTGTATGTGCCAGATTAGCCTGCTGTGTCTCAGTATGTACTGTAGTATTGTGTATGTATGGTGTTTGTGTGAGTTGTATTCCAAGTATCCAGTGTTGCAGAGCATCAGGGATTTGGAACACACACACACACACACATACACACACTGACAGTGGGCAGGTCAGCGGAGGAGGGTTTAAAAGCTTGGCACAGAGAGAGAGAGTGAATGTGGAGGAGGGGAAAGCGTCAATGATGTAATCTGAGAAAAGCAGAGGGAAGAGGAAAGCAGAGAGGGAGACACTTCACTCTGATCAGATACTGCTGTACACTGAATAAACACTGACAATCACACAGTTAGTTATTGTCATTTACATTTTAAATGATGTTATAGATGACGAGCTTATTTACACTCCTGTTTAGTAACCATATGATTCATTTTTAATAGAACATGGGCTGATTGCTATACCACTATTAATTACCACATTTACCTCTGTAACAATAACATCTTTTCAAAAACATTTGTGCACAAGATTACCCACCCTCACATGTATTAACTCATTGTACTGAATAATAAAATAGAACCAAACTAGAGACCATCTTGTGATGGGATCACACCAGCCACGATGCCAAATCTGACCAGGGGGGTAGAGTGGGGGGGACCAATGGCCCCTTCCCTACTTCCTACCTCCTACCAAAGAGTATTGAAGCAAAGAGACAAAACTCTGCTGCTTTTTTGACAACAGACACTACCAATCAGAAACGATCATCCCTGCAAACTCCATCTCGAAAAGTTCCGGTACTTTCAGAAAGTATTACCCCTAAACCTTTTTGGGGGTAAAAACGGTCCAATAAAATGTCTCCGTAACTTAATTTAGACCCTGGTCCCTGCAGTCAAAACACAAAGAGTTCCTCAAAAGGTTCTTAGTTCCGGGGGAAAGTTCCTGAGGTGGAAATGGGGCTTTAGTGGGTGACACCCTGTCGCCAGACAGACAGCAAGCTGTGTGTGAACAGAACAGCGATTTGACGACTTTGAAAGTGGTGTAGCGTGAACTTGGCTTCAGCTGCTGAGCCCCAAGGTTCA
>CAKALG010042031.1:8308-18371 GCA_916700815.1 Helicolenus hilgendorfi
CAGTTTATAGTCTAAGTATATAGTATATAAGTCTAATGCAGTGAGGGCCAAAGAGACAATGTACTACGGAATATTAGGGCCACATTGAGGGAAAACACATCTGAGATTTCCAGAATAAAGTCGCAATGTTGCGAGAATAAAGTCATAACTTTATGTGAAAAAAAATCGTAATATTACGAGAATAAAGTCATAACTTTACGAGAAAAAAAGAAAATAACACGTAAAATTAGTACTTTATAATATGATGACTTTATTCTCCTAATACTACGACTTTCTTTCTCTTAAACTGATGAATTTATTCTCATATTACGACTTTTTCCTCGTAAACTTCTGACTTTATTCTCGTAATATTACGACTTTATTTTCAAAATCTCAAATTTATTTATTTTTCCTCAATGTGGCCCCAATACTCCGTCGTTCCGTCGTACCATAGACCTACAATAATGATAAATAAAAATGAAAATGTAAACAAAAAACAGATATTAATTTCAACTTATTTTTTAAAAAAACCCACAGGGAGCCACTGGAGAGGGAATAAAGAGACGCATGTGGCTCTGGAGCTGCAGGTTGCAGACCAATGTTTTAACCGAAAATAAGACCCAAGTTGCAATAAACCAGATCTTATCTTGCCAACATAGATACTTCATCCATATGAAAACATGAAAATATCTTCTATCGCCAAAGATACAATCAGGCTCCTCTCAGTTTAAATTGTATGCATGGACATGTTTTTCTCTTATTTAATTTCCCCATGACACTCTATTGTGTCTGCCTCCCTTTTTCCCTCCCCAGCTCAGCCTTCCTCCTCACCTCTCCCCTCCTCCCCACCCCCGCCCGCTTTGATCTTGATATGCATTAGGTGATTTAGAGATTATTTCATGCCTAATGTGTGGCCTTTTATCAGACATCCTCCCCAGACTGCTGTCAGCGCAGGCAGACATAGATTTCTTGGCTGCCGTTCAGTCGGCAGACAAACATCTCATCTCGGCCTCGTGACAGCACGAGCTTTTTCATTTGCATATTTACATTAATCAAGTTCCAAATATGGAACAGATTAGTCCGTTTCAACCTGTCATATTCTGGGCTCGATCAAGAAAACGATTTCAGTGGAATCCCTATGTCTGATTATATACAAGAGGTGTTAATTCGATGGTAAATGATGCAAACGTGACCAGATGCCAAATATATATTTGCAAGTGTGCTATTTTGCAGCAGAGATGAAATGTGTGGATTCAGCTACAGTCAGAGAGTTTTGATTTTATTTATTTGACAGATCAAAAAAAAAAAAAAATCTATTTTCTAACTTTTTCTACAACTACGGTCACTTTTGACTTTCCCAAATGAAAAAATAAAAATCAACCTCTAGGAATTTTAACCATCAGAGTATGTAATACATATAAACAGGTACACAAAATTACATACAGTATAGTAGTTGAGATTTGAATCTCTAACGTGTTTATTCTTTTATGGTTGTAATCACTTGTTCTTACTAAATGTCCTAATTGCAACAAAACTATAATACTCATTTTGTACATTTTTAATTTCTATAGTATTTTTAAAACATTTAAATAAATTTTCAAGTATACCATTGTAATATTGATATAAAGACATTTTAAAAAAAAAAAAACAATAGGGGATTTTATGATTTTCTCCCTGAAAACACCCTGAAAAATATAGAAATTAACCTTAGATGTCAGTCTTCATACACAAAAAATATTAAATATGTTGTTTTCATGACAGATATTGCAATTCTAATGTCTAATGTCTTTATCACAACAGTAAAAACATGTTGTGGAAATGTCATTTCTGCGAATATTGCAGATAAATGGCAGCTTTGACTCTTAGCATCTAATATACAGTACATTAATTCAACAATGATATAGTTATAAATACACAATCACTAAGCTGAATGTTAAGGACACACAATAAATACTTGAGAGGAAAAGGTGATCTTCACCTTGTTTGTTTGTTTTTATCTTGAGGGGTCACCTATGTGGGCGACCAAACTTTTTATCCATGTGCTCACAGGCTAACTTTTGTTTACATGGAAACTAGATTTGATTGGATTTGGATTTTTTTTAATATGGTGTAAAATAACAATTCCACTTGAAATAATGCCATATCATAACTGAATTAGCTCTTTTTATATATCTCAACTTTGAGACCACAGTTGTGGGACATGAAGAAAAGTGGTGTTTGGATCCATAAAATGCTTTTCATACATTTTATTAAAGGTCCCATATTGTAAAAAGTGAGATTTTCATGTCTTTTATATTATAAAGTAGCTTTAAGTGCTATATAAATACTGTTGAACTATCAAAACGCTTAATATATGGAGAAATACACACAGCCCAAAATTCAGAAATTATGCGTTTGTAACAAGCCGTTAGGATTTTTTCCATTTGTGATGTCACAAATATACAATATTTAGACCATTATACGGGCTTTCAACGTAAACATTCTAAATGTGTCCCAGTTTATTTCCTGTTGCAGTGTATGTAAATAACATCAGCTGACAGTAAGTAAACATGGACCCAAGCTGTTGCTAGCGACGCAGTTATGTTGAAATGCACTAAAACAGAGCGTTTCAGACACAGGGTAAATACAGGTACATTCAGGCAGACAGTATGAGGAAAATAAAGTTTTTTTTTAACATTACAGCATGTAAACATGTTCTAGTAGAAACACAAAATACAAGTATGAACCTGAAAATGAGCACGATACGGGACCTTTAAATCACATTATAGGTGAGTAATATTATGAGTAATTATTTTGTATGTCAAGATGGGTAATACCACTGTGTGTGTATGTATATACATTTATCATACACAATGACAAATTCATGGAGGATAACACAATAAAGTTAAGGAATCTTTTTCCACATCCACTCTCCACTGACTCCATCAATCAGAACAACATACTAGGAGCTTTGCAGTAGAAAAAAAAAATCCTGTTCTAGGAAGTCGGGCGTCTAATTAGTGAGCGCTCCTGCTTCTGCATCACATGTACCAGCAGAGTTGTACGGGAATAATGCTGTGAAATTGGAGCGAGATCTTAAAATGCCTTCAGCAGATTCAGCATCTGCCTTTTTCCCTTAAGGCCAGCCAGCCTTTCATTCTGAAGCCAAATGTGCAAGACGCACTAGTTAACCACACTGTAATCAACTCAGGCTCGAAAACTTTCCACCAGAGCAGCGTGCATCATTTTCCCTTTCACCCCCCCTTGTCTCTCTTTTGGGAAATTCCAATCCGTATACACTGACTCTGGGACCGCAGAAGTACAACAAACATCCCGATGGGAGAGCATGTGAGAATCTCGCATGTTCTTTCTTTAAACACAGCCGTGGATGGTCTGGCTTATTGGCCGAGGAGCCTTGTGTTTTCATCTTTAAGATGTACAGTTGAGCAGGGGATGTGAACACGATCCATGTGCCAAACCAAATAACCTCAGCACATAGCCTTGTACAGAAGGAGCAAGCTCAGAGGCAACTGAAAAAGACAGCTGTTGGGTTTCTCTGGAGCAGCTTTTTGCTTCAATGGCACTTTCTGTTCAATCCAAGAATGGAGATGGGGGCATATATTATAAATGGCGTGTTGTGTTTGAAGCCAGGGCCGTGAACTGGGCTCCGGGCCAGTTCAAATACAGATGTCAGCCCCACAGAGTGATCCGTTTAGCTGCGGACGGGGCCCTGTAGGTGGTGAGTCTTTCCCAGGGCTAATGAGGCAAATCATGGCCAAGAAAGGTGTTGTGAAAAACACAACCGCCTTTTATTTGATGAGCAAAAGCAGGAAAGAAATATAATTATGACAGCTTCAGAAACTTTTATAATTGCACGGCAGCCTGATTTATTATGACTGAATGAATACATGAATAGGACCGTGCTAAATATTTAAAAAGTGTTCCGAAACACTTCGTGTCATCCCTGCAGCCGTTCCACACTCAGGCACAGATAATGGCGGTAAGTAGTGATTTATGATGCTTAAGAGCGCCTGATCAAGATTTATAAGTCAAGTGTGCATAAATTCTCCACCATAATCCATCAGAGCAGAGAAAGGAGAGGGCTGCAATAAAAGCCAAACTTCCTTGAGAGGAAGGAGAGATTTATCTGCTGCTCTAAGGGGTTTACTCAAACAAGGATGCATAATGTTGCAGCTACAGCTCACAGACAGCTGAGATTATTAGGAGCCATAGGTTTAAGCCAAGAGAAACTTTACAAGCTGCTCCGCTGGCTGAGAGTGAGAGCAGTAAACACATGGAGGGGAAATCAATAGCCTTAGGGGGAATAATGCCTTTTTGGACATGTAAATGTCACAAGTAAGACAATATAAAGCCTGCATCAGACCCAGGCATCTGCTTTATGCCAGTGTACATCACGTTTACAGAGACGATAACTCCATTCTGGGATTATGGATCTCAGTGGCCAACAGTTGTCTGCACACAAAACAATCATTCCCATGATCCTTCTGTGCAGATTAACAGTGAAGATAACTTCTGTTAAAAAAACAACAACAATGTATATATTCAATTGATTAACATAATACAGTTAATCTTGATTAATCGCAAACTAATTGCACATTTTTTATCTGTTTCAAAATGTCCCTTAAAGGGAGATTTGACAAGTATTTAATCCTCTTATCAACATGGGAGTGGACAAATATGCTGTTTTATGCAAATGTATGTATATATTTATTATTGTAAATCAGTTAACAACACAAAACAATTACAGATATTGATCCAGAAACCCTCACAGGTACTGCATTTAGCATAAAACAATATGCTCAAATCATAACATGTCAAACTGCAGCCCAACAGACAACAACAGCTGTCAGTGTGTCAGTGTGCTGACTTGACTATGACTTGCCCCAAACTGCATGTGATGATCATAAAGTGGGCATGTCTGTAAAGGGGAGACTCGTGGGTACCCAGAGAACCCATTTACATTCACTGATCTGGAGGTCAGAGGTCAAGGGACCCCTTTGAAAATGGCTATGACAGTTTTTCCTCGTCAAATTTTAGCCTAAGTTTGAAGCGTTATTTAGCCGGAAAGCTACTATGAGCGTTAAAACTGAGCCCGCTACATGTTAAATAAATTAGTGGTGTTAAAACAAATTGGCGTTAAGGCGTTATCTTTGACAGCCCTAAAATACTCATACCAAAATAAACCAGGTTAAAATAAATATCAAAATAAACGACTAGGTTACAGGCGCTACCCCCTCGCCCTCCACCCACCTACACCCCCAACTCATAACCATCCCGAAGGCTTCTGTGCGGTTCTGCAGAGGTGTGGATGTGTTTATTTGTGCTTTAAAACGTAACCGCCGTGAAACAATCAGAAAAATAACATCACATTCTCTGATTCACTGCTATGTTCTCACTAACGCCGCTCCCTCTCTTCATTCAGTCTATAGCTCGCTCCTCCATCGCTGTGTTTACAAACAGCACCGCGGTTGTATGAGGTACTTAGCCATAGTCAGCGTATTACCTACAGTAGATGACGGTCGGTGTGCCCCAAGCATCGAGAAACAGACAGGAGCACCGACACCAAAGCAAAGCAATAACGCATTTTAGCCACTTAAAAGAAAGGCTCACCTAATTGATTTAGAATATTTTTTGACGGTGAACTGACCCATGAGTAAAATTTATCTATCTATACTGTTTTTGTCATCTGAGCCTGCTGGCTTTGGAGAGAGCACAGATAAGTTTCACCGTCTGAAAGGAGAAGGAAAGCACTGTCTGACGGCAAGATAAAGCAGTGAAAATCTTTTGAATACAGCGTACACTTAAACTGGTATTGATTTTTTTTCGGTGAGCCTTTCTTTCAGGTGGCTAAAATAGTTTTCTGCCGTCCTCATTCACAGCACTGTACTGCTTTGCTCCGGTGTTAACTTCTCAACGCTGGGGGCACGCCGACCGTCATTTACTGTAAGGATAAGTACCTCATACAATCCCTCTGAAAAACACCCAAACTGTTCCTTTCAGCAGTGACTGAGACCATGGCCTCGACCCAAACATTGCCTCATCTAGCTCGTTCTTTGTCAGTTCTTGATTAGTTTCCTCTCGTCTGTCAAACGGCCTCATATTCCTGTAAATACACTCAGTCGAGACACCGATGGTCTTGAAGGAAAATCAGTGCTTGGCTCGAAATCCAGATTTGTGAATTTGCTTTGACGGTCATGTCTTGGTCAGCTCAGTCTCATGATGACCATCGTGTCCTTTGGCAACAGCCTCGCTCATGCACATCCAGAATTGGACAACAACATGATTAGCCTTCAGTGTAATCACACCCCTCCTTCTTCTCAGAGTCAGAACTCAATCAGATCAGAACAAACAGATGTCATTCACACCTGGGGTCCATTGAGGATCTTAGAAATCATATAAATGCAGTAAAGGACACTTTTTATATCTTCAGACCTCGCCTCATAATCATCCACTTTAGACTATTTTCTCACTGTAGAAAGTAATCCAGGTGACTGTTGTGTACATCCATGGTTACAGGAACTGCAGGCAGCTAATGCAGCATAATACAGATTTGAAATATTATCAATCAAATACAGGCTTAAAAGAAGGGCTCTTCATTATCATTATTTTTCAAATGAATAGCCAATGAAGGGAAAGGAAAGTGATAATACCAATAGTAATCTTAATCCTAGTCAAACCATATTACTTAAAAGAAAAAAGCAGGGGCGAATAGGCTGGCCACCTTAACAACATATAAACAAATAAACGGACAACAATGTCAAAACACGTTTCTATCTCACACCGCATGTTCGTGGAGAACCTGGTGCTAAATCACTTGCAGACAACCTGATTCTGGGTCAGGGTTTCGTACGTAGCAGAGCATCTCCCTCGCTGTGATCTATTGAAAGTCAGCCCTCGATCCAAGCTTTTGTTGACCAATGGGCGAACGAATGGAACCAAGAGTTTTGCTGAATCGTCCAATATCATGTGTCCATGATTGGAAGACACATCATATAATTTAGTTCATTTGAATACCTATGTAGTTATGATGAAGTGCACAAAACAAAGATACCCAGAATTTGTCATAAATGATTGTAGTTAAGAGTCAGTGTAAACAAAAAGCCAACTTTGGACAGGTTTGGAAGCAGGAGTTTCTACTGACAGCTGTTGGGCAGCTTCCCCGTCTGAAAGGGCCTGTACTAAAAGGTCACGCCTTATCTTGGTTCTTGGCAATGTTGCCAAAGCTAAGAATACATTTCCTGCCAACTGAACACATGGACTTCAACTAAAGTTCAAATGAAATACCAGAGACTTGTGTTCAGTTTCTGTTAAGGGGCCGTGTGTGGATGCGTTTTCTGGGCACCAGAATGAGCCACCAGTAGATTCTTCATCACAGAGGAAAATATATTGCCAGGTACACTTTTTCAATATGAGCACTTTTTGCTCCGGGGCACTTGGAGAGAATTAGAGACAAATGCTGGCTCTGAAAAAAGCAGACCTCACATTGCTTTTCTTATGAGCTGAGCTTTTCCCCCCCTATTTCCCCTGAAGGTGTTTTAGGATGGAAAATTGCATCCCTTCCCCTTAATTCACTAGGATGACACACTGAAAGCTCACACACATACACAACACTGAGAAACACACACAAAGCATAGACTGACGAGAGTAGTTTGACCTTGCTGTGTTCAGTTATAAGCGTGTGTCACATACAAGACTGCTGACTAATGGCATTATTGTCTTTGGATAGATACAGTCGGGGGAAGTATGAACAATGTGCTCCTTAAACACGGGAAGGGTGAAGTGCTGTGTCTTAAAACCGTTCCATCAATTGTATTTGTGTCTGTCAAAGGTTTCTGGGAGGACTAATCTGTGGTGGCTGATGGTTATCAGGTAACATTTACATCACAGTTTGCCAGGAGACTGTCTGCAAAGTCTAACCTGGCACAATAACTGATATAAAGAACCTGTAAAACGCTGTAAGGCCCTGATATTTAGCTGCATAGACAACACGTTCTCATCCCAAATCTTCTCTTGTCAGGGCCCTTGGCATCACTTTATTTTGGATATCAAAACCACTATAGGTACCCTTGGCGTCACTTTAGGATTAGGCAACAAAACCACTTTAGTTAGGTTTAGGAAAGAACTACATGGTTGGGCTTAGAACCGCCACGTTTGTACGGTGAAAATGTCGGACTGTTTGGGGCCATTGGTGAGTGCCGCATCATACAGGTATATTCAAGCAGACAGTATGAGGAAAATAAAGTTTTTTTAAACATTAAATTATGTAAACATGTTCTAGTAGAAACCCAAAATACAAGTATCAACCTGAAAATGAGCATGAAATGTCCCCTTTAAAGACAACTTCTTTGACTTATTTGTTGTTTCCAGAGAACTCACTCTGTTCTGTAAATCACAGGGTCTCCAGGAAACTCCATTCCAGTGTGAGGAGGTCTTGAAACAACACCTCATGCTTCAAAAGTGAACATTTGTTTTATAAGTAGGACCAGTGGAGTTGTCTTTTGTTTGTTTAATGGATGCATGACACAGGGAATTATGCAATGTTAATCTAAGATCCTACTGTTCTACCCGCTGTCTCTATTTATTCCCAAGACTCTGGACTTTGAAGTCGACCCCTGATGAACTGGTCCCTACAGCTGGTTATACAACACAGTTTAATAAATGTTGAGAGACGGGAAAATGTGAGGTGGGCTGCAGCAGTTGGGCGCCTGTCAAGGTTTATAATAGCCCTTGATTAATAGGAGCTTTTTGAACATTTCACAGCATGCGTCCAGACTGATTAATAACACATGGATTCAAATGATTTCGGTGGCCTTGGTGAGGGGGAAATAACACTTCCCATAATCAGGGATATTAAGGTTATTATGTCTGAATCCTGTCCATTTCACATTTGTCTTCAAATGATCTCTTTAATGGCGTCAGATAGACACTTTTACCCTTGGAAATAAATTATTAACCAGCAGTGTTCGCCTCATCTGGAGTCAGGTAACTTTAGCAGGACGCCCTTTTAAAGATGTTCAATACGGTATTCAGGGCATATCTAGCGACTCCACGCGGCAGGCCAACATGGAGGCAACCTGTTGCTCCATGTTGCTGCTGAGGATAATTATGGTTTATTAAAACTGGGTTTTTATTGTCATCATTAGTTAACCCCCGCGAGTCCACCTTGTCCTTCCAGTAGTGGGGTCAGATCAGAAAACACTTCTGTGTCGATCTAGAAGGCCACATATTTTGCATAGTTTGCAGCCAACAGCCATTTGTAGCATACATAATACATCCATGAGCTCACAATTTGGACCGCAAAAGAAGATAGTTCACCTGGCAACACTGATGGTCTTTCAGACTGTGGGAGGAAACCCACACGGACTCATAAAGAAAATGCAAAATCAGCAGTCCGGTTGACATGAAGCAGACCTTTCTGTGTCAGCCACGGAGCCAGAACAAAAAAAAAAAGGTTTGGATAATATAAGTATTGCAACAGCCCTTATTCAGTTCTCATTCAGGATTCCAAAATAGTTCAGCAGGTTTTCACAGCATAACTAGACCAGTTTGCTGAGGCTTTACAATATCTCTTTCATAAGAGCTAATGGCAGCGTAGAGAATGTAACATAGGGGCAAAATCTAAAATGTACACTGCTCAAAAAAATGAAGGAAACACTTAATCATCACAGTACAACACCAAGTCAGTTAAACTTCAGGGATATTGATCTGTCCATTTAGGAAGCGCCAGGGATTGTGACTCACTTTCAGCTGCTTTGGTGCAAATGAAAGTGACAACAGGTGCAATGGAGAGGCAACAGCAAGACAACCCCCATAAAGGGAATGGCAACAGACAGATGCTCTCTCCTCATCTTTGCTGACTGATTCTTCTGTAGTTTTCTGTTCTGCTAGTGCCCTTGTCACTACTTGTAGCATGAGGTGGTACCTGCAGCCCAATCAGGTTTACACAGGTAGTCCAGCTCCTCCAGGATGGCACATCCATACAAGAAGGTTTGCTATGTCTCCCAACGCAGTCTCAAGAGCACGGAGGAGATACCGGGAGGCCGGCTGTTACACCAGGAGGACCAGACGGAGCCGTAGAAGGGCA
>CAKALG010042038.1:0-20041 GCA_916700815.1 Helicolenus hilgendorfi
TGTGTGATGAAGTCATTCTGAGGCTGTTCAACTCCGACACTGAAGAAGACGACTTCAATGGTTTCAGTGCGCAGGAGGAAGATGAACATAGCGATCAGTGACTTTTCTGGTAGGCTAACGGGCTACGGCTAGTAGGCTGGTTATTTTTCAAACCAGCAGTGTTATTGCCATGTTACGTTACTGTCGTTTTACTGTCGTGTTACTGCTGTGTAACTGCCGTGTTACAGGCATTGTTCAGAAAACAAGCATTTTGTTAATTAAAAAAATTAAAAAAAACTTTATTTGTACCATCTTTCTGTGTAAATATCTCATGTTACAACATGGACACCTGCGGCTTATAGACAAGTGCGGCTTATATATGTACAGTTTTTTTTTTCTTTTTAAATTTAGTTGGTGCGGCTTATATTCAGGTGCGCTTAATAGTCCGGAATTTACGGTATCTAACTATAAAGCGAGGAATCTGTGTCTGTCTGTCCGTCTGTCTATATGTCCTTAGAAATAGCAGCGAGCACGTCTCCAAATCTTGAACAGTATTGGGTGCCAGATAAAGTATCTTTATTAGTTTATTCTCCGCAAACAAAAAAAACGTTCCATACATGGTCAGTAGTAAACAGCTGTTAAATAACAATAATAACTACATCGTTTTTTAATCACGCTGGTATAGGATTATTACTCAGTATCGGCCGATACTGAGTAACGACTAAGTTCAGGTATTGGAATCGGTATCGGGAAGGAAAAAATCTAATCGGAACATTCTACACTTGGCGGGTGTATTGCTGGGGACCCAAGGGAGTAATTTTTAGAATTTGGTGCAATTAGGACACCCACGTTCAATACTAACAAACTTTGAATAAACAAATGACCAGCTCTCTGTGCAGGGCAGACCACGGCTCATTGGCTGCAGTTCACAGTTTTACAACCAAACTCTTCTTCACTTCCCCGGAGTCAACATGAGCGGATAGCCAACTGGAAGCAGAATCAAACCAGAGTGTATTACACCGTGTGACCTTGAGTAAGTGGGAGTGTTTTTCTCCCCGTGAGTAAGACTGTATTTCTCCAGACTACGGTAATACATAACTTTACCGCCAGCAAAATACTTACGCTGATTAAATCCATGCATACGCCTATTTGGAAAATCACCTCCGCCAAGAGTAGTTCACCGATGTTTCTGAATGTAATTAGCCGCAACCTGGGTGTGCGATGCAACTATGTCATGGCAGATGTATTGTTCAGGACCTAAATGAAGCGCAGTGTAGAGTATGAAGTTGTTTGTATCGGCGGTTCTCAAGAGAGCTGCAAGCAGCAACACCGCAAGCATTCGGCCCATTCTGAACAGGAATTGGAATTGAATTACTGTTGAATATAAATGGCTATTGACAACAGACTTCAAATTCATATTTAATGATGATTTCATTTGTTACTGACTACTAATGGGTTAAACTGACCCCAAACAAATCTTAAAAAGTGGAGGTCAATTTAAAGGGTTGCTCCACCCGAATGACAGAAAAGGCCTCTGGTGGTATCCATCAATAGTTTTGCTTTCATTTGTCCAGGTGCTGGGATTTCTATCTTTGATATTTCTGCATCCACCTCGATACAATGGAGATTACTTTGGATAATCCACAGTTGTCACAGTAGACAGCTTTTATATGGACTGACTTCTTCAGGAGAAACTAGTTCCAATGAAAACAGTTGAAAGTTGAGGTCTGTGGATTTTGTGTGACCTTCCATCACCTCCATGTTGAGGTGGCAGCAGAAATCTAAATACTTTGACATATTAGAAGACCGGAATATTTGCATGGCTACATAAACACAGCCTTGTTTATTTTTCTTCTGTTTAAGAGACCGTGGTATAAATGAGGTAATGCACTCTGAGGTGTTCTGATATAGAAGATAATAGACAAGTGGAGGCGAAGAAGAGGAAGGTTTTTTTTTCTTTTTAGATTCCATCCTTGGAGTGCTTAAGATCTATCTTTATATATCAGATAATGTTACTTGTTTATAGTTACCATATGCTACAATATTATTGAGGGCGACAGAGAAATGATCTCTTCTATCACACCGTACAGTAAGGTGGTATAATGGTCCAAACACTGCAAAAAAGTCAATAGTCTTTTGACGGTTTGAAGTCAGTTTGAGCAGCTTTCCTTCTGCACACAATATCTCAGATACACACCGTTACCTTGAATTGTGAAAACATCCAAAACAACAATGTTTCTGTGACAACCGACTTGTAGCCGTGCCGTCACAGAAAGGGGAAAAATGAACCACGGGCCTCCGCTCCGATTCACCTCACCTCACATTTTGAACTCCCCAATCTTTCCACTTGACACGGCTAAAAACCACAGACTGAATTCAATAGCGCACCGATATTATTGACAAAGGCTTTTCATGCAGCTCGCAGCACACTATCTGTCACACAGCCTGTTGGCCAGCATATTGATTTGTGAAAGGGAGAGAGATAGAGAGAGAGAGAGGTGAATGACAGAGGGATGAAGAGAGGGAAGGAAAGAGAGAGCCAGCACAGTGAGTGATGTGACAAAATACAGAGAGAGGAGATAGATTCTAACACAAAGAGGAAAGAAAGAGAGATAACTTGACATGAAGCATTCAGAGAAGGCCCTTGTCTTTATAGCTGCGAACCGTTTGACTGAGAAGATGTGTGGGAAAACATTTCTGTTTTGACATCACCCTGAAGGATCACAGAGACAAAACAAAAAGACAGAAGAGTGGAAAGAACATGTTGCTTGATGTAATTTTGATGTGATGCAGATAGGAAAGGAGGTGGATAGAGAGAAAGAGGGATGAAAGGAGGCGAGAGGAGAACATTGTGGAAAAGATTTCTGCATGAAGTCATCCTACAAAAACAAAAGCTAGTATAATCATTGACCTGAGCCAACAGATCTCTTTCTTGTCTCTCCCTCTGCTTCTCTCTCTCTCTCTACTGTCCTTTCTGCCTAAAATCAGACTCTGGAGAGACACGAAGGTCTCTCTGAGCAAACAGAAAACAGCTGATAATCAGTGCAATTACTCAGTGTGTGTGTGTGTGTGTGTGTGTGTGTGTGTGTGTGTGTGTGTGTGTGTGTGTGTGTGTGTGTCCAAGCAACGTACCCGCAGAATCTCTTCAACACAGCTGGAGTCATTTGGTAGGCTGACCTGAAGAAAAACAAAGAAGAGCAAGAGACTGACTTCAACACTATTTATAGCACCATTGCGTTACACGTGAAACAGCGAGTTAGAAGCAATAAAAAGTAAAGGAGATTCTTCCACACTACAGTCATTACTGACATGGGGAGGGTGCAAGATTAGTGACAGGAAAGGGGAGGTAAGGCAGGAACATTTTCATTTAATTAACACCTGAAAATGCCACTTAAGAGTCTTCAATCATGACCAATAAAGCTGCTCTTTCACTATAAAGCCCGGTTTATGTTGCACTACATATTCAAATATTCATTTTTCATTGTGTTCTGTACTTTCAGCAGCGAGTGACAGATAAAAGGTTGTCTCACAGTCTATAATGCATATCCGTATTTCATAGTTTGTCAAGACCAGTTGCTAAAGCTATACGCAAACAGACAGATGTTCAGTGCGCAGTAATGTAGTTAGTGTATCTTGCGTAGTTCTCCAGCTGTAAGAGACTAGTTTTGTTTTAACTGGCCTTTGGCTATAGCGCTAATGGGAGAGAGGACTTGGTGATGTTGTTTTGCTCTCATTGTTCTCTGTGAAGTTTACTAGAAGTATACAAGTGATGTAATGTAGCCCCATTTCAGTTTATTAGCACTGGGCCGGACTTTAAAATATAGCCTTATAAATGCTACATTCCTTGTCAGCAGTTTGGCCTTGTGTGCTCTGGTTAATTTGGCATGCAGTAACACACCAGTCATAGTTTTGTTTTAATGAAAACTCAACTCCTGGCATTTACTCCTGGTGTTCTTCACCACTGTTTTGGAAAAAGAAGGAAGAAACGGGAGAAACGGGCGAACCAGCTTTAAAAGTGACACATTTTCTGCTGTGTGGTGAATCTGATTTATGCTGATGTAAGGAGTGCTTCATGCGGATTTCAAAAAGCAACTGAAAAATATTTAAAGAAACTTTAAAGAAAGCATAACCTCGTCCTCTACTTGATGGCGCCGGTGCCCTCGGCAGACTTTTACCGTCTTTCAAAGGTTGTAGGAGGCTCAGTTTTAGAGTTAGTAAAGATACTGGTATCATATGAAACTAGACAACCTGAGGAAAACAATGGTACAAACCAACATATTGGTACCCACGAGTCTCCCCTTTACAGACATGCCCACTTTATGATAATCACACGCAGTTTAGGGCAGAAAAACATTATTTGCATGCAGTAAAAATGTGTTATTTTTCATTCTAAAAATGGTTTCTGCATACTGGGGTCTCTTAACAGTCTTAGAATTGCATAAATTGAAAAGCTGAGACTCTTGTGGATCCAATGAGCCCAATTGTTTTCATGTGTGATGATGTTAGTCCGCATAGTAGCCTTTTCATTGTAGTGAGACCATTTTTTTTTAAACTTGACTTCACTGTATAAAATGACCTGTGGTGACCTCTAGGATAATCACAGCCTCATGAAACTTTACAGCCACAAACTACAGACCTAGAGCCTTCAGAGGATGGATGGTTTTTCTAGGTAGATTGACAATAAGGGGGTTTCTGAGCAGTTTACACAACAGAAGTGCTCGCCATCTAATCACTGAAAAATGCAATTCTTGCGGAAATCTCTAAATAACAACAAGTCTCCAAAAGTTTTTGATACCAGCATGGCTTTACGATGGTGTTTTCGAGGTCTTGGTGTCTTTATGTGGTAGTTTGGAGGGATTATTGATCATTTTTTATCAATTCTCAAATTGTACTTTTTATTTTTCTAATTTAGCACCAAATCTGTGTAACAAATGGCATCAACCCAAAAATTGCTGCACAACTTATGAGACATAATAGAGCATGGGAATGACCATCATATATTTCTATCATAATACTCTAAGCCCTTATATGCTTTCAAAAAATATTTTAATCAATCAATTCTTTTTTATTTCTGATTTATAACTAGAACAACTTGACACACAGTGCTGTTTTGTATCTCACATTAATCTTCAGGTTCCCAGCTTTCAGATGATGTGCACCACTTTTATGTGACATCTACTGCTGACCTGCTATCTCCCCCTAAATACCCACTTTACCCCCCTAAAAAGGACAAAAATAGGTCTATGGTAAAGAGGGCTGGAGTGTAAAAGGTTGAAGTGTTAAATTTGAGAACAGAATTTGGTGTGGTTAACTTTGCTCACATGTTTTTGGTTTTGAAAAAGATTTTTTTTTAAAAAGACACCACAATCTAAACTTTTTATATCCCCAGAACTGCTTTTACTACAGTCTGCCCTAGGCACATCACATTAATCAATTTCAATTCATTTAAAATGTATTTATTACTGCTTTCTGTTGTAGATTTATGTTGTAGATCTATATTGACATTTTGAAAGTCCAAATTATGCATTGTGCTTGTCTATGACGATGAAATATAGTAGAATTATATTTATCCTCCTCACTATATCTTTGTGTGATTTATAAATACTGCTTTGTGCATGTGGGCAGAGAAAAGTAATGAAGGGACATTTAGAAAGCTAAGATATTTCAGTTTTCAAATAAAAAAAAAAAAAAGCCATAAAATGCCTGAGGTTTGGCCTGTGTCGTGTTAACCACGGGGCCATTTCAGCTCCACAATTCATGGGCCTGACTGGAGTTTTATTTAAAGAAAGAGAAAGAGGCTGCTTGAACTTAAGCATATGCAACTACTCTGATTGAATTAACCAGTTCAGTGACTGCACGCTGCTAATCTGTGTTAACATGTGCCCTTGTCAATAAAGTCTTTCCTGTTGAACAGGAGTGATCCGGACTGGAGACTGAAGTGACACCGGATGCCTGGGCCGTCAGTTCAGACAGCCTAACAACACAGTTTAAAATGGTCATGAAAGGTGAAACCAAAATAAAATATCAATGTCAAACAATGAAAACCGTCAGAATGAAGTTTCTGCAGTTGGAAGTCTTTGCTGTGTCAGGTCAGCCAAAGGGCCTATTTGCCGCTGATGCAAACTGCATCAGTTCTTTCTCCTATTAAATCCAAACAAACCGTTATTGCCGCTGCTGGGAACACACAACTTTGTAAGCTGAACCCTACAAGACGCACAAATAAATGTCCATTGCCAAATTATCGCTTCCAAAAAGTAATTGAAAGCAAAATAAAGCAATTCGCCGGGCCAGATCTGGGCTCAGATCAGTCCAACAAACTGGCTCATTAAAGGAGAAGAAAGAGACGGAACAGCTGGAGGAAGACTGAGAGACTCATGTACTCATGTCTAACATACTACAACACCATAAACTCTGTCACACGCCATTACTAATAGCACCGACATGAGCAAAGGAACAATTTAGTTACCCTGATGAAGAGGGTGACATCATCTTCAGCCTTAAATCACTGACCGTTGACATAACAAAAGAATAGCAGTGATTCTTTGCTGGAGAGAGTGTGCGGTAGACAAGACGAGTCGAAACCGCTTGAGCTCAACAACAAAACATCCATCTGTTTTCTAGACATGAGCTGTGCTTGCACACAAGCTCATTACTCTCTACATCAACATTATATTAATGAGACAGTGAGTCAACAGGAAACCACAGTGGGAGGATGGAGACGTGTGCTTTCCAAAGAAATATTTGAGTCAACCAAAACTTAAAGGTGCAACGTGTGAGATCTGGCCCGAATTTTAGTTTAAAACATTTGAAAAATTACCTATCATTATCAACAGAATGTGAAGAAATTACAGTGTCGACGTTATGTCAAAGACGTCTACATAGATATCTACTGAAATGACCACGCTAACCAGCTAGCTCCTGGCCCGTCCTGTCTTATAATACCACTTGTTCCTCGAGAGGACATAGTGAGTCACTGTAGTGTCCAATCTGCTCTCAGTCCAACAGAAGATGATGAAGAAGTGGAGCTGCCCCAAGGGCTTTTCAATCATGTTGAAGTTTTAGTAGTAGTAGTAGTAGCACAGTAAACACAAAGATGGCTGAAGCTCTTGGCAAGCGACCTTTATCACCATCCCAACCACCCCAGCAAAAAAACACGTTTTGGTAAGAGGGATATAAAAAGAAGCAAAACAAGAGTAAACACTGCCATGGCTTTCCACCGCTGGAGACAGCTCTTGCTGAGTAAAGAGATGAGGTTTGATGCCGAACCCGCAATATCTCTTTTAGTAACATCTAACATTGGCTATTTGGCAAAATGGATCTTTAAAGCCCAGAGACACCAAGCCGACATCAGAGAACTGGAGGCACTTGAACGCACTGCAAAGACTAACAACTACTACTACGTTCTGCGCCTGCGTGAGAGGAAATAACTCTCCACACCAGCAGGTCGCTGTAGTCTGTATTTGTCATTCAAAAACTGAAACTGGAAGACCGAGGACTGTGGATAGACAAGCCGTTATTATGATACGTACATGAAATAAAGCGACGGTGGCCGACCATTTTCACACCACTCTCACTCACCACTTAGCTTCATTCCAGATGGCCATGTCGTTGTGAAAATATTAGAATGTATTAGAATGATCAGATGAGATGAGGTGAAGAAAATGAGAAGAGCCTTCTGTTTGCCCTCATGACTTTACTCGTTGGCTTGCTTTCCTCACATCCGTTTCTCTTCTCGTGCACTGATTTGCTCTGCCGCCGATTCAACATGCTGAGTCGGCCAAAAAACCTCAAACGTCGTGCTACAACTTTTTTGCTGCTTCATACAAAACAAAAACTCCCATGGTTCTCATTTTCTATAACTAAAGGAATACACGACACAAAATTGCAAAATACTATCCAGCAAATATTATACGACTTTAGCTTTTATTGTGAAAGGGAAGAACAAAAGGAGTAGATCTGGTCTGTCCTGCCTTTGTCAAAGTTGAGAGGAGTAATACAGTTTGCCGTCTTGGTTCGGACTTCGAAGCCTCCGTGTTGTTGTTTCATAAATATAGTCACAACTCAACCCGTTCAGCACAACGTGATTGGTTGATGCCTTTATACGCGGTGCCAAAGCTTAATCCAGTGTTTCCCATTAGTGGGAGGGACTTTGTTATAAAGATCACCTCCTATTTGCCGGAATTGTTATACATTTTAAATCGTGAATCGTAATCTGAAGTGAAGTAACGTTATTTAGGTTATATTGTGATATACATGTATATATTGGTTTGATGACACCTACATTTAAACAAAAACACTTTTGTCCCAAACCAATGAGAAACAGGCCCTTTGTGCATTATAGGACACTTCCTGTGTTATTTCCTTAATAGTGCCACACTACAAGGTGCCATATTTGATGGATGCAAACGAGAACATTTAAATGTGACTTCCCACTTCGGTATGAAACACAGCTGACAGACAAAAATGGAAACACTCATATGATTTCAGGCTCGCTGAGTCTGTCTATTTCCGTCTCTATCCATCCGTCTGTACATCTGTCTCTCCCTGCCTCACTATAACCATCCCTGTCCATCACGGCTGTGTTTAGTTCACTGGAGCACGACGCTGACACAACCAGGGTTTGGTGTTTGACTCCTGTTTGCAGTATGGACCTCTAAAGCAGATGGCATACTGTATGTATTATAATAAACATCGCGCCTCTTAGTCGTTTCAGAGATGGAAGTCTATTCCGAGCTCAGTGAATAGAAACTGTCTTTAACGGCTTTTAATAGACATGTGACTCTCACATGTGCTACGCGTGTGTGAGAGTGTGTGTGTATGTGTGTGTCTCCCAAATTGATCTGACTGTGAGATCACGGTTAATGTCAAGGACTAAGAGATGGAGGGAATATATATAAAAAAAAGAAAGATGAGTGAGAGCCGGAGAGGAAGTCTGCAGGAGGACAGAATTCAGTGAGAAAATAGATACCAAAGAAAAATGAGAAAGAGAGAGTGAGGGGGGAAAATATAGCCGAGGCAATTACTGAGGCAGAAATCCTTTCTCTCTGAAATAGCTGCTCAGATAGATAGACGTCTACACACATGAACAGAATGACTCTCACTCTCTCACACTCACACACACACTCAAATGCACCAACTTCAAGGCAGACACACTCAGTCATAGACAGGTACATGAGGATATACAGGAAGACACAAAATCCACACTGTCACACACACACACAGCGCTGCAACTAACCTGCTTCCATTATTGATTAATACGCTGATTATTTTCTGAAATAATTAGTATTGCAATTAGCCTATGAACATTAGAAAATCCTGATGAAAACTGTTGAGAAGCTGGAAAAAGGGAATAATTGGCATTTTTGCTTGAAAAACGACATAAACGATTAATCAAATACATAAAATAATCCACCCAGTCGCACAGCAGTTCATGAAATTGTCACGGAATTGAATGTATTAATTTGTGCACATAGACAACAATTTCAAATTTTTTCGTGACGTCAGCATGAAATCAATTCGTACGTAATCCATGTAATTGTGAACCAGGAAGTATAGAAAGAGGGCGAACGCCGCGTAGGGAGGAGGTGGTGGATGGTTGGGTCAAAAAACACCAGACTTTTGTTCAGAAGACCGATGTTACCTCCACCAAGGCGATGGGCCTCGGAAGGAGGTTATGTTTTCACCGGCGTTGGTTTGTTTGTTTGTTTGTTTGTTTGTCTGTGACCAGGATTACTCCAAAAGTTTACGATGGATTTGAATTAAATTTGTTGGTGGGGTGGAGTGTAGCACAATGAACAATCCATTCGATTTTGGTGGCGATCCGGATCATGATCCGGATTCAGCAATTCTTTTAAGGATTCTGATCAGTGTGTGCATTAAGACCACAGGATATAACTCATGCACAGTGTCATACCCTGTGGGATACCCTGTGGGATACCCTGTGGGATACGTGTGTGGATGTGTGGCGAGACATCGAGGTGTGGGAGCTGCTGGCTGTCCCGTTCTCTTTATACATCCATGGACCGTCCGCGGTGAGAAAGGAAAAAGCAGTAGATGACAGGATGACTGACAACGTAGTGTAACGTTATAGAGACATAACAGGGCTGCTGAATGAGAGAGGCATCTGCCGATACGTTACACAGAAACACACCGTGTTAATAATAAGCTGACCGCCTCGCGGTACCGCCAGCTGTGAGCTGTGATCTGTTTTTAAAGTCACGCACCTTGGAGGAGGTCTGCGCTCTCCGAGTGCCATTCAAGTTTTAACTGAAACCGCAATCTTTTCCTAAAGCTAACTAAGTAGTTTTTGTCATGTCACTTCTGTACTTAAGTTACGTCACTTCCGGTGTTATTTTAACCAAAACCACGATCTGCCTATGGTACCTATTGTCTGTGGTTTGTTTTTTGTTCACCAGTGTTAATTTTGTTAACGAAAAAAAAATGACTAAATATGTTCTTCAACGACATGACTATGACGAGACGGCACCGCTGTCATTAAACACTAACTGTGACTGTATCAACATGCAATATTGTTGACGAAAAAAGATAAGACAAAATATTATAGACAGTTTTTTGTTCAATGCAGCAGTTCCAGAATAACTTACTCAAGTTAACAATGACAACAACGGGGCTTGGGAGAAAGAAACAAGGTGATATTTGGCTAGACTAGACTGAATTGACTGAAATGTTCAATATAATCTATGACTATAGGCCTTAGGGCGGGTTTTTTCGTGTGAATAATTCGCAAATCAATATATTTTTTTGAACTGTTGTTTTTGTCATGAGTACTTTCACACAGAATGCAAATATTACACTGGGAAATAGCGTCGTTATTTTGACATCATGCAATCTGAGCCACTGTCTGATACAATCTTTGCACGTAAACTATTAATTTAAAAATCTATAGTGTTTGTGAGAATCCATAAAGGTATCAAAAAACATAACATTGTGATACTCAACTGTATTGATATTTTCTTACAATCCTAGTGCACACAGAAATACATTTTTGGTTAAATTCTGCTTTACATAAGCAGACAGCAAGAGAGCAGAGCAGACAGCGATCTGATTGGTTGATCACTGGCATTGTAATCACTTTATCAAATATTGAGTTAAGCATCAATTATCTGTAAATCTGTATAATATTGGTACACACAGAGGTCTGAATAGCGATTATTGTCAGCCTCTGAAAAAAAAGACGCAACATGTCCCACATGTGGCATCAATTATGGCCTGATGCTCCATTCTGATTGGCTGAATGAGTGCTTATTACATCAATTTGTCACATTAGCGAGGAACCAGTTTACCCACCGCGAGCAGTCACCAATAAAATTGCATTACAAACACATTTTAATGTGATCCCACTCAGATGATTTCCTTTTACATAATGGTGTCTTTTCATGTTTCAAATCCACCAGTGTCTTGTTTCTTTTGTACTGGAATTAAAAATCATTAAGAGGTCATTATAGTAATGTGTTTGAGACTGAAAAAACAGGCTCCTCTCGCAGCATGTGTGTGTGTGTGTGAGAGAGAGAGAGAGAGACATGAATGACTCAGTGAAAGCATGTGGGATGACAAAATATGAATTAATAAAAACACCCCTAAAGACATACAGTCTATTCATATCTACAATAACATAGAGATAGTAGCATTTGACTTGGAGATTGGCAGGCGGAAAAAAGATGAAAGAGAGAAGAAAAGAGATACAAAGAGAGGATGAGGGAGGATAATGAGCAAAGAAATAGAAAGATATGCAAAGACAAAGTCAAACAGAATCAAATCTAGAGTCGGATGAATGTAAACACTTCCTCCTCTGAGAGCTATTAACTCGTCCTCTCCTATTTCTCTTTTATTTTATTTTGTGTCAGGATGCTTTCTCACGAAGACGAGGAAAATGTTTACTTCGTTGGCTAAATTACACAAAGTAAGTGAACTTAACCCAGCCCTCCTCGACACCAGAGGAAAACTGTTGCTTTGCTGTTGATGTCAAAGTCAAAATAAAAACTGTCAATCACCCGGCCGGCGCGATTGAAGTTTGGAGTCGTATACGGTTCAGACTGAGGTCCAACAGGGTTTGGAAAATCTTCAAGGATTTTTTGTCCACAGGCTTCTCGTTTATTCAGTTTCATCTGCTCCTTTTATCATCCATATTTCAGCTGTTTACAGAGCCGGAGTGACCGCCATCACTGGGATTACCAGCATGCTAGATAGATCATAAGCACTGCCCTCAGAGGAGACTGGGGTGTGTGTGTGTGTTGGTTCAACAGCTGCTGTGTGTGATTCAGTGTGCATGTTTGTTTATGAGTCAGCCGGTCTAATAATCTAAAGATTGTTGAGTACATATAAAAGTAGGTCTATCACCTCATGTGCCCTCTTACTTTTTATTTTATATCTTTTATTAGAAGTTTTGTGGTGCTCCATAAACTGCTTAAACTTATACACATCTTTTAATTTGCTGCAAAAGAGATATTTGTTGCGGTCACTAAAGTGATTTTCATTCCCAATATACTATATAGCTATTGCTCTGAGGTTGAGGATATGTAGGACACATTTTTTTCTACTCTGACTCACTCCATCACGCTCCATGACTAGCTCGGTCACTCTCAGCGGTGGTTAAATGGCATACATCATCATAGTACTGCTGCATCATGTAACACTGTTGAGGGCATGTCGGCACTCTTTGGTGGTGGTGGGCAGAATTGAGTGTGCTTTTCTAGCCTGCATGGTATCTTATACGGTTGGGACAATACGCTTAGCTCACGATTTGACACCATCACGATACTTGGGTGCCAATTTGATATGTATTGCGATTCGATATTAAGATTTTTAGCGATTTTTGTTTTTTTAACACTAAACCATGGGAAAAAGTTGAATCAGACACTTCTAGGGACTTTTACTTTGGAAAATATCTTAATTCATACAGTAGAAATGTTTGATTTTCAGCATGTATGCAATCAGAGATGTCCTGAAGTCAAATATATCAGTAATGGTCAGGAATTATTTATCTAATTTCTTTGAGTAACCAAAAAAAAATCAAAGAATAAAGACATTACTCTCACAAATTAGTCTCATTAGTCTCTCATCAGTGTGTCAGTGTGCTGACTTGACTCTGACTTGCCACAAACTGCATGTGATAATCATAAAGTGGGCATGTCTGTAAAGGGGAGACTCGTGGGTACCCGTAGAACCCATTTTCAGGTAAAGGGACCCCTTTGAAAATGCCTAGTTTTTCCTCGCCAAAAATATAGTGCAAGTTTGGAGCAGAGATGGCTCAAAGATATAAGATATTTCACAGGTGAACTACAAGCTTTATTTTTACTGAGAAACTTAACACCATCTTAAAATCTGCGAACCTATACGGTAGTGCAGTGATGTACTGTAGAGGTGTTAACAGGTTCAGGTTGAACTGAAGTGAAACTTTGAACCAGAGAGAGAAGTGAGACACTTTTTCCCAGGCAGTACATTTTGATATAAAAAACAAAATGTACGAGAATTTTTGCACATCTGCCAACATAAATGCTTAAAAGAGAATACAGCAAATTCATGTTTTCAGATCTGAGAGATTAGATTTCTCATTCAATCTTCAAATTAAATATGCCTTTTCAATGTAAATTCTAGTTACATGTTAAGTGTCCAAAAATAACATGTGCCTGTGATGTGTTTATATGAATTTAGACGTGATAAATATCAACTGATATGTTGGCCGACATGTTAACGGTTATTTTGGTGAGGAAAAAAAAAGACATGTCACAGTTGATGAGGGAAAAAAAAAGACATTTCACAGTAGGAAGAGGTGTAGAGATGTAAACGATAACATTATAAGGCTGCATTCCATTTAGGTGAGGCTTGTACAGGGTCCTGGTATCGTGCACGGTTACCAAGTAGTTAACTGTGACACTTAACCCTCCTATTGTCTTCCGGTCGACCGTTTTCTCCCCGCGTGGTTTGACTGTTTATAAAGCATGCAGTAGAAATTATCACCCAATTCTGTGTTACACCTTTCCTGGCCAACTTCATTCCAAATCATTACCACAAGTTTTAGACTTTTTTGGGGGGAAATTAATATTAAAAAAACAAATTTCTGTGAAATTATACAACATTTTTAAGTACAAAAAGAAGAAATTATTAATTATTTTGACTATAGTTATTATCAGATGAACATGATGTTCATGGATTATCACAGGCTGGTATATGTCAAAGTTTAGTCAGAACATTGTTTTGAAACCATTTTTTTTTCTTTAATGGCAGCAAATAATGACACCTGCTATACATTTGAATAAAATACCCAAAATTCAACGAAAGTAGTGGTCATTATTATTTATTTTTTTTGCAAAGACAATAGTAGGGAACCATTCATGTTATTTTGTGGCAATTAGATTAAAGAAATCCACATTTTTGATGTAATGAAGTTTGAAAACGGGTCAAATTTGACCCGAGGACAACAGGAAGGTTAAATTAAACATGACTTCTTTTATTAGCATTACTTTTTTTCTTTTTCCCCCAATTTATATATTTGGTTGTCTATATCAGTAATATGATAATCAACATATTCCTGTTTGCAAAAATTAGAATTACATCAAATTCACAATAAAAAATGAAAAAAGACAATAATAACCAAGGGATGATAAGATGAACCTTTTTTTTCTAGCATTAGTTTAACAGAAGAATAAATTGTGACTCTTGGTTGACTCATCCCTTCAGTATTTCTGCTTATTTGAGTTGTAGGTTTGCACATCCATCATGGTTGTTCACTGCTGCTTTCCTCTGTTGTTGTCTTCTAAACTAACAGCTTCCTATCAGCCGGGCCCACTATAGAGTCTCAGAGTTGCCACTCTAGCAAGGTAAGGTTACATTATACTACTATACACACACACATACACATGTACCAGCTCTCCCTCCCTTCGTCTCTTTGCTCGCTCTTCCTCTCAATCCCCTTTTTTCTCCTCCGTCTCACTCTCTCTTTCTCTCTCCCTCTCTTTCTCCATCTCATTCTCCCCACACCAAGCTGTGGAGAGGCAGATAAGGAGTTGATTTACCATCCAATTAAATGTCGTCATTGAAACATTGCTTCAAAAAAGCCCGTCATTTTCACCCTGCGCTAATTGGCCTTCCACTAGCATGTGCATGCGTTAGGATGTGTGTGTGTGAGGGCTTTTGTGTGTGTGTATCTAATGCTTTACTTATAGGACCAGCAGATTTAGATTGTGGTTGTTCCCCACTTTAAAAGAGAGGGTCACTTTAAGTTCAAACTAAGTGGTATGTGTGGATGTTTTTTCATGTCTTCTGGCACAGTACGGTGCTTCATACTCCGTCCAACTGAGTTATACATTTTGATTTGACTCCCCTCACTGATTTGTTGTTATATTAACACTGAATCACTGCACATGAAAGGGGTCACTCGCAGTCACAAAGAGACTCTGCAGCTTTTTTAGGGGCTAAAAGGCTAGCTTTTAGTCTTATTTTAGCTCATTTTTACTGTTTTACAGCACATTTACTATACGGTATAGCCTTGCTTCTCATATAAACTATGCTTCAGGCAGCAACTGTTTCCAGACAAAAAGCTTCCTTCAATAAACCCACTTTCTGCTACCTGCTTAGCACCGAATGGTAGAGAGACAGAAGAGAGCTAAACGCCTAGAATCTCCCTTTAAGGTACATTTTGAACAGATAAACAATGTGCAATTAATTTGCGATTAACTATGAACAATCATGCGATTCATTGGGATTAAATATTTTAATCAATTGACAGCCCTATTTTAAATTCATTTTGGTGTTGCTCTGAATCTGCTGGATGTGAAAATAGGTTTTCTAAGTTTGCTAACATGTGAGCAATAACACGGTGATATCTTAAGGGCTGTATGTCTGAGAAAACACAAGCTAACCAGAGTATTTCACACACACACACACACAAAGTATAATAGTCTACCTTTCTCCATCACTTTCTTTCTCACATGCACACACACCGAAAAGAGGGTTTTTATAGAATTTTAATAAATCCATGGAAAGGCGGTCTCAAAACTCATTTATCAAACATTTAACACTGACTTAGCCATTAAAGGGGGCGAGAGAGGGATAGAGGAGAATAGATTGAAGAAGAGGAGCTATGATCAATGCCAGTGGACCATATAATTGCACCAGGAGTGGTTTAGCTGAAAACATTAGCCTTGTTTTCTGATGGATCACATCCTGGAGCCGGCTAGCCAAGCTAAACACTTCAATCTGTATTAGTAGGACCCAGAGTCATCCATCTGCGAGAGCCGGGCCACTAAAATTAGCAAAGTTTTCTACACAATTGATAAGCTGATAAAACGCTATGTTGCCATTTTTTTTAGAAAGATTATTTTTTAACTTTCTTAAAGTACTTAAAACCTAGTCTTTTCTTTGTTCTTTATTTTATGAGCAGACGTTTTCACTAAGTGAAAATGTCCTTTTGAAGCCAACTTTGCAATTTATCAATTGCATTTTTTGCAGATCTTTTTCTTCTCTTGGCCTCCACACATCGATTTGCAGAGAGAATAAAGAAACGTACGGATATGAAAAGAACTACAGCAAATCGTCTCCTCAGCAACCACAATAACTGACACTGACCTTCCACTGAGTCAGTTTTTTACCGAGTGCACCATCAAGCGTGCCAAGACGAGAGTTTCCAGCTCACTCTCACCCCATTACAGCATCTGTTCTGGCTGCTCTTCTCTGAAAGATACTTCCGATGTGTGACAAGAGAAACCATCAGCTTCGAGAACTCGTTTGTCCCCGCTGTTTCAAGATAACGTCACGACACAACTGGCTGCTGTGTGTGGCACTTCCAAACTTCTCATGTTCAACTTATTGTGCTTCATTGCAATGTACTGCTGAGAGGTATGTTCGTACTACCTCACCACTCAATAAGAGTAAGGTGTAATTTATCCTGCACTAACTAAAGGCCAATTTTTTTGTGCGATTCATTTGCCCGTTAATATATATTGTTTTGATCTGTTGTTTTTATCATGAATACTTTCACACAGAATATGAATATTACGCAAAAAAGCGTCAATTTTGTTTTTGGAATGAGGTTGATTTTCTTAAGCTTTTGCACCACGAATGAAGGCATCAGTAGTTTGAACTAGGGTTGGGCCATTGGACGAATATATCAGCCATCGGCGATTGACTGAATACATCAATGGTTGTTTTTTTTAGGCATTTTTTGTCATTTTATTTTGCTAATTTAATGGTCCGCCTCTGAAGAACGAGAGCTGCTCAGCAAGCAGAAAGATATAGTGGGGGTAAACAATGTGCAGAGCCGCAAATTTTCACATCTAACCTGGTGAAATAAGGGTTTATTTTGACCAAACCAGAGTTAGTGATTGTTGGAAAGATGATCCAAGACGGTTTTGGTTTTATTTTGTTTTCTGTCTGGTTTGAATGAAGTGTGTTTTACGATCTGGTTTTAATTGGTTCCCGTTGGTCCTGTGCCTGCGCAAATCTATTCAAACCTTTTATTGAGAAAGTGTGATGATGTGATGACGTTTAGTAGTCTCATTTAGCCACTTGTTAGCAACCACCTTTTTTAAGACACAAAAAGGCAGATGTATTTTATGTTGTAGAACAAAACGTTAAAATCCCTTAAGCTTGTGTTAACCACAGACCTTATTTCAGGCATCTAACTAAAAACCCATTAAAAAAACCCATTGACTTCCAGACGAGGGAACCGAATGCAACATATAAGTATGGTGTGGTATAATAATATGAAGAAAATGTCATTAAATGCTATTAAGATAAACAATACTGCTCGAAGCACTTATGTAGCCAAGCAGCAGCACTGCAGAGTTACTGCTGTGGATGACATCTGTATTATACAACAAGGGGAGGGAGATTCACTACTGTGATTAATTGGGAACAGAACACCTCCTACATACACCAACACACACTCCATCTCTTCAGTTCCATACACACACATTCAGCCCACAAAGAAAACCCCTTTTATTAATATACACCACACATACACACATAGCTATATTAACGGAAAGAAAAGAGGCTTTATATAGTCACACACACTCACCTCTGTTTTAATTAGGGAATAAAAAGAGAATGACTGACAGGTGTGTATGTGTGCGTGCAGAGGCAATTCAAGCTGAGTATATTTGATTTGTTCCGTTGGCAACGGTGTGTGTTTGTGCTCGCTGTGTGTGTGGTCTGTCTGTGTGTGGTTCCCAGCATGACGCCTGTGTACCAACTAAATAAGTGCCTCTTGAGAGGGGTGACGGCGGGTGGAAGGTGGAGGGCTCCCCAGCGGTACAATAGGGCATCAAATGTGTGTGTGTGTGTGTGTGTTTCTCTCTATACATTTGCATCTTTATCCACGCACACACATACATAATTCCCAGTGGACTGAATACATCCCTTTTGTCCACAAAGTCAATGGCGTCATTTCAACCAAATTGTTGTTTCTTACACTGATAGGACATTTTATGTAGATTACTACACACACAAAAACAACAACAGTTTGGGGGTATAGGCCGGTAATGAAACAGCATGGAAGATTTGGGATGCACATCTCTTCAGCATGCAACATACACAACTAAATACCTTTCATAAGATGTGTTTCCATTCACATTTTGAAGCATCGCATTAGAAAAGCTGTATGGAAAAAGCAAAATTCGATAAAACGTCTTCAATCGCAGGAGGTTTTTCCGCTTGCTTGAGGTGGTTTTTTGCCTTTGTTGAAAAAGAGTTGTTGCACTAAATTGATTATGGAAACGCCTTAGCTGAATAAATCTTGATGTATCGAACATTTAACTTTCGGGTATTCCCATAATGTGCAACTAATTATAAATAATTACAACTTGCCCAGTTGAAACAAATTCCTGAAAAACGCTCTCAATTTTTTTTCTCGTAGATGGGTTAGATGGCCTCTACTTCTATTAAAAACTTCACTGTAGCCGAGTTTATTCACTCCAAACCAGGGCTGTCAATCAATTAAAATATTCAACGCATTATCTCCTGACTTTCCATAGATAATTGCGATTAATCATAAATTAATAATATCTTTTTTTATCTCGTAAATGCGGTACTGTAAAAAATGACCACGTCACATTTTCAGAATCTTAGCATTGACCTGGTACCGAAGTCTCATGACATCTTTACTTTCAAGAGTTACATCATGCCCCTTTAAAAGAGCAATGTGTAGTACTGACAGCTAGCCTTTCAAATGGGTAACAGCAGTAAAAATTTAAAACATTGGAGCCATTGCCCATCCGCTCCTGTGGTGTGACTGATAGCAGTTTGCGCACATTTTCGTAATTTGAGGGTTACCTTCTAGACATGACCACATTACCGTTCGGCCAGTAATCACAATCACTTCATCGGCTGTGTGTCTCAAATACTCGGATCACAGAGAGATGTGCCAAGGCTTTTCAGGTCAGGTAGAATCTAATGTTATGTGATCTCTGTTGTCCGTTATCCAGTTTGTTAGCTTGCTTCCATGGCTGCAGAAGGCTGTGTTTGTAAGTAAATTTGTTTCGTATGTGGCAACGGGGTGTCGAAACAGGCAGTGGACGGGATCACACAGATCCAAAACAAAAACAGACGTTCCGGACCGGAATGGAAATCTCAAAGGAGAACATACTGGCTGTACCATTGTTGTCATTTTATGATTTATTACAATACATATATTACGTATTGGTCCTTTAAAGAGCAGCACCTGAACATAAACAATGGTGAGTAATAGCAGCCCCTATATGCAAACATAATGGAACAGTAGCTTTACTTTACAAAGTTAAAAAATGACTTAAATATAATGCTTACGGCCTACTATCACTCGAGCATTGAAAGCAGCAAAACACATGGAGGTTTTTGACAGATGTTCTTATTTCACTAGGAATAAAATGCACTATGGCTGATTATTAATTTGAAGAATAATCTATACATTATTTTTGTCTTGGTCCCACATTGCCATCTTTACTCCATCCTTCCTCCTCCTCTCTCTCCACTGTCTGCTAGAAACCCCATAAAACATGTTATAAAGAACAAGCTACATCTGCACAGGTTACTCAGCAGAGACACCTCAGCGCCATCACAGGTGGCGGCG
>CAKALG010042041.1:0-24088 GCA_916700815.1 Helicolenus hilgendorfi
TTTAACAGAGATCAGGCAGACAGAGGAGAAATACACTGAGACCCTGGAGTCCATAGAAAAGGTACTGACCTACTAACAGGACTCGTTATCGGCACTTTATGATGACACCATGGTTCAAAATGCAATGCTTTTTGCTGAGCATTTTTACTGTGTATTTATGCAAATTATTTTTTTCAGTATATTATACACATACATTACAATGTAGAGAATGCAAACATCTGTGTACTGTTTTCCAATGATGTTGCATGAAGAGTTTAGATTTTAGGTAACCCAACCGTAGACTGTATATAAGATGTGGACGTAGTCATCGTGACATCACCCATTGGTTTGTGGACTGCTGCTTTGAAGCCTTGCGTTCGGCATTTTGGCCGTCACCATCTTGGTTTTTGGCCGTCATCATTTTGGTCCTTTGCAACCAGAAGTGACACGAGAGGGTGGAGCTAAGTACAACCGAACGCTGAGTAAGACATTTTTAGGCCACTAAAAATATTAGAATTAACTTTCATGAACGGAAAACACACTGTGAAAGGGTTAAAGTGGACAACTCCCAGACCGGACAACGCCGTGATAGCGACCTATCAATCAAAAGCTAGCCACACCCTAAAGAATCCCCTGCTTTATGGTCTATCTGACTCTAAATGGGACCATAATTTACTAAATGAACATCATGCTGTATTGAAGAAGACTTGAAACTAGTGTTTGAGACCATAAACTCATGTTTACAATGTTTACTGAGGTAATAAATCAAGTGAGAAGTAGGCTCATTTTCTCATAGACTTCTATACAATCAGACTTCTTTTTGCAACCAGAGGAGTCGCCCCCTGCTGGCTATTAGAAATAATGAAAGTTTAAGGCACTTCAGCATTGGCTTCACTTCTCAGACCCCAGAGTTGCCCACTTGTCCCAACCTTTTTGGGTGATGAACCCATAAAATAAAGCAGTGTGTGCATGCGACCCCTGGTCACAGCTTTAATAAATTGTGAGCCGCTAAACTAAAGAGCGATTCTCTCAGATTGTTAATTTCAATGACTGATAGAGGCCCGAAGAGGCAAAACTATTCAATACTTCACATGGAGAAAAAGAAATTAGAGAAGTCGGAGAAAAAAAAGATCTAAATTAGAGTAGCAGAACGATATTTTACCCCTTTCCTGTCACATTAATAATGACGCACCTCCTTAGATTTATCCCCTAACCCCATTAGAGATGACTTGATTTGAGACTAGTTTTACCAAGTAGGTCTGCAGTTGTCAAACTACAATTAATTGACTTACACTGTGAGTGTGGTGTGTTTAAATTAACAGGAGTGATATGTACGAACATAAAATAACAATGTATTACTGCAGAATTTGTCTTACCAGCTCTCCTGATAGTTTGTCCAAACTGAGGACAGAGTTACAATAATAACTACACACATGATTAATACATAATTTCAGAGATATTACCAATCCAAATTGTATTTCCAACCAAATACCTGACCTAAACTGACTCATTCTTCATTCTCTAAGTTGATGCGAGCCCACACTCAACTACAGTGGGTCAAAAATGAAAGTAAAGTTAACTTTCTTATTGTAGAAATAGTCCCACTCCATTGATTTCATGCAGTGAAAGCGTGACAAGAGCACTAGAAATCAATTTGGCCTCCTTATCACTTGCCCTACTAGAAACTGTGAAACTGACTGACTGTAATTTGGGGTATAATGGAAAAAATAATGAGCAGTGTAACAAATCTGTAATCCCAGAGAGAGATGAGGGAAAGAAAGAATATATTTTTATTTTTGAAATTAGCAGTGGGTAATGAGTATTCCCAGCACTGCTAAGAACAAACTGTGAGAAAGGCCCTTTTGTCGTGGATGTTTTCCACCTTACCCTGCACTTTTACAGGACTGTGGGAGGGAGGCCCGCCGTCTCTCACCCCCCAGCCACAGCTACTTGTCTTCTCCCTCTCGTGTACGTTCACGTCTGGAAAAAGACCTCGCCTGCTCTCCCGGCGGAGCGCTGAGTAGATGACTTTCGATATGAAGTGGCTGGTGGAAGTTAGTTTGTGCTCGCCGCCCGCTCCTTTGAGATGTAGAGGTGACTATGCGGCGGGAGTTTTTCTGAGAGGAAATCATTAAATTGCAAACTCTGAAAATGAGATTATTGTCGTGACCCAGACGGTCCTCCTTGTTTTTGCTGACTGCAGCTTTTTGCAACTTGGCCCCCATAATATAATAGCTTCTCACAAAATGACTTTCCCACTCGTACTCTGGAGGGGACGAGCTTCATTCTCTCACATTCTCTCTCTCTCTCTCTCTCTCTCTCTCTCTGCTGCAGCACTTTATGACGCCCCTCAACATGTTTCTATCAATGGTCGAGATGGAAAAGGTGTTTGTGAATATCCCGGTAAGTCATTGTCTCTACAGTGTAATGATCCGACTGGGTGGTTAACTCGGGGTCACAAAATTCTCTATTGAGGTTCCTTTTTCACTGTTAACATGTTACAGGAGGAAAAAGTAGGTATAAATAATAAAATTAATGAATTCCACAGTCAATTTCTCACACTGTCATGTTTATTTTTTTATTTTCCAACTTGAAACGCAACTGTTGAAACTGCATTAAATGTGTATTAAATACATTGTCATTAGTAACACAATGATGAGAATCTACAGACATGCTAGCACCTCTGTGAGGCTGTAACATTACCTTTAGGCCTAGCGGTGCTTTGAGGGAAATGCTAACGTCGGCATGCTAACATGCTCACTATGACAAAGCATATTGTTCGCCTCTTAAAATGAGTAGTTACACATTACTGTTAAAATAGAACCACAATATGAATTTCAATGTGTCATATCATATAGTATGCCACCATTAAAGAGGACCTATAATGCTCTTGTGATTAATATTGTTTATTATGATATATAATATATTTTGTTTACCTTTACTTTAGTGTGTTATATATTTTTTTTGTGCGTGTAAAAGGTCTGCAAGGTTACATAGCCCAAAGTCCAGACCAAAAAACAATGCACAATGCTCCTGAACTGCCTGAAGTCCCGCTTTTTCTTCCGTAATGTTGTGATGTCACCAAGTAACACATTTGCATAATACCCGTCTAGCGGCTATTTTGCCGCGGCCTCAAACAAAGCCAGTTTGAGCGGAGCTGGACCGGAGTCCAAAGAGTTTGGTTCGGTTGACCAATCACAACAAAGTGGGCCAGCTCAGTCCTCTTTAAAATGTTTAGTTTCAAATGAAAGTTGAGCTAAAATTAGTATCAATTATAACAAATAAAATAAAAATAATCATTAGTTTGGAAAATAATTTGATGTAGATCAACATTAAAGAGTCTCTGCTGTCATGTTTCAGGACCTGGTTAAAGTTCACAAATGTTTACTGCTGGAACTCCAAGACTCAGTCCACCACAGAAGTGCCCAGAACCTTTACCAGATCTTCATCACTTTCAAAGAGAGGTAACCTCTATGTATTCTCTTCAAGTGTGTACATTTTCTGTAAAGCTCTTATTTACAATAGATTCTGTGCATATAAGACGTTATTAACTGTCCTTTATGCTCTTTGTTGTTGCCTCAGGTTGTTGATCTACGGGAAATACTGCAGCCATGTGGAAACAGCCATCGCCTCTCTGGATGACATCTGCAAAGACAGAGAGGATGTACGCATGAAGTTAGAGGTAAAACGTTTTTATAGTGTCAGTAAATGATTATCTAGAGCCACAGTGACGAGTGTTCATCTCTCATCACCTCAGAACGGTCAGATAATGCCCTCAAGTGTGTATCTGAGGCATTGCAGGTGATGACACCACAGCAGACAGCCTGAACGACTGTGAAGATTTCTATTAAGCTCTAATAGCTTGCTCCTTGAGACTCCTACCTTCACTGTAATCAAACCTAGAAAGTGAAAGTTGAATTAAGCTCTTTGTTGTTGTCTTCTCACAGGAATGTTCAAAGAGAGCCAACTACGGCAAGTTCACGCTGAGGGATCTGCTGGTGGTTCCTATGCAGCGGGTCTTAAAGTATCACCTCCTCCTGCAGGTACAATACTACAACCTATACTTTACTTATTCTAATGCAGTCATAATGTCATCACGGTGCAAAAACACAGCTTTCCAATTAGTGCTGTGAATGTGGGAGAAGCAGGTAACTCAGATTGGCGTGTTTTTCTGCTCAAATGTATCAAACCCTCTGGAGTCCAACTACTCATCTGAGAATACACTGAGAACTAGTTTATTTATAGTAACATACATTTATATAACATTTAGAGACAAATACAAATATTATAAAAATATAGATATAGATATAAAATATTTAATTTATGTCTGTAGACCATAACTAAAATAAAAAAATAAAAAAAACAGCCTTGAAATTATTCATATTTCAAATTCCATATATATGGACTTTCAATGAAAAAAGACACAATTAGTTTGGATAAAATTGCTTTACATGTAAATATACTGTATTATAGTTTTATTCCTTACATGTTCTGCTGTATTTGTGTGTTTAAAATTTTAAACAATATTTATTTTACACCTTGAACTGTTATACAGTAATATTTTGAGTGATTATCACTTAAGATTTTTACATTTCTATAGGCACTTTTTCTTGAATTTTTGTTATTTTGGCCGCTTTGTACTTTGTTAAATTGACAAAATGATAAATCAGACATATAGTTGAGTTTGTGCGGTAAAAGGATACCGTGCATGTGGGGTAAGGACAGTTTAAAAAGGTGTAGACCAAAACAAAAATGAGTGCATAAAAAGATGGCAAACATTAACCAAAATTAATCTGGACTCCAGATTAATGCAGATGTGCTGATGTCATCACCTCCTGGTTTTGCTTCAAAAACATGAGAATAAGCATGTGGCAGTGTTGCCTTCTCAGTAACATTGAAAAATGAAAACATTACATCTGTTCCACCTTAATTTTGGCAAAGATAAATGTATATACATTATCTGTATGTGTAGAGAAATGTACTTTCTACATATCTAGGCACATATCTCTATATATAGTAATATAATACATTGAAAGGTGCGATTCAGCATAATGCATACTTAAGTTATACTTAATATACTTAAGTGTATTTGTTGATGATACTTCTGCACTTTTGATAAGCAGGACTTTTATTAGCAGCTGTGTAATAAGCTGTGTATACTTATCTATCACCTTATATTTCCATCCAAACTCACACAGCTGTATATATAATGTCATTAAATGATCAAAGCTGGACAGACACTTAAAGTTAAAAGTCTTCACTGACTACATAGATGACTGTCGGTAAGTGGCAGAGCCCCATCAGGGAGTTTTGGATTGATCAAAGGCTCCACCGTTGCCAATCAGACTTCATGAGTAAAAGGACTCTCCGTCACTAGGTGGTGCTGTTGACCACGTTTGGTTCCCCCCGTCCCCTGCCTTCGTCCTTCAGGCTCTGAGACTCCTCTCGTCTATTTCTGTAGCTTCTTTATGACTCTCAGTCTGAAATGACCCGCGCATAATTGTCATCTCATCGAGACAATCAAGAAGTAGGAGCGAGAAAATAGATAAAGTGAAGTGAGGACTGAAAGAGAGAGCGGCAGACAGAAGAAGACAAACAACTAAAACAGAGACAGACGGAGGGGTGAAGTATTTTTGAAGTGGTGAGAATCGGAATGTGAACTGAGGGCCATGAAAACGCAGGACAAAGTCAGGGGGAAGTTACTAACACGTCACTGAAAATGGAAACATTGTAATGGTCCAAAATGTCTCAGAGGACTTTTGAATTGACTATATCTAATATTCTATGATGTTATATTATGTTTTCATGATCAATATGTTGAACATGCATTTGTATTATATCTACATACTAAAGCTACATCTCCTCAGTAAATCATGTGTATGTACGCGTGTCAGTTGTGAGCATGGCCTTCCCTTTCAGTCTAATGCACACACACACACACACATGGAGACACTATACATTGATCCCACAGTATAGAGGTTGAAGGTGTTCTGTGTATGACAAACATGTGGGTTTGCTGTGATGTATAGAACATTACTGTAAAGAGAAGCAGCAGCATTTCTCCTGATGAATAGATGTGTGTGCGTGGGTGAGTGTGGAGGTGACAGGAGCACCTCATCCTCCTCATCATCCGTAGGATGGAGGGCTTAGTGTGTTTTGTTTTACTATTTTATTTTTTCGCTAATTGTGCATGCTAAAGAGAGCAGGATGGTCTGATTTAGGAGGCCTTAAATGGAAGCAAAGAAAGGCAGAAACGAAAGGATTTGAATGGGAAAAGCACCTGAATACACCTTATTTTGAAATTTGATTTCTACTGAATGCTTTATGTTAGAATTTTAATGATAGAAATATTTTAATTAGAGAGCCATCCATCTGATTTCAAAGAAGACTTATCATGCTTATTTTAAGGTGCATGCTTTTATTCATGGTTTCTACTAGAACATGTTTACATGCTCTTATGTCCAAAAAAAGCTTTACTTTTCTCATACCGGCTGTGCTGCAGCACCTCTTTCCCCCCCTATTTCATATCTCAATAATATCACAATATAACATGTTTTTTTGGTAATTAAATAACTAGTCTAAATGAAATAACCACAAAGCATTTTTTTGTATACTTCTGTGTGAATTAATTATTATTTTGTCATTTTATTAACAACAGTTTCAAGTGAAATTATAGAGAAAAAAAAAATAAATCCTTATATATATACACAATTTATTGATCACAAGTGTGATGTAAAAACAAACTCTTCAAAATATATTCCCCCAAAATATTTTGCATCAGATTTTCTGAGAAATGTTAGTTAGTCTGTGCTTATTATTATCAGTTCAGACGACATAATTGTGTATCGCAATGCCTCAATTTATGATTTAATCACAAAACGATTCAATTAAAAGACGATAAATTAAGATCACACAAAAGCACCAGAGATGTGCTCATAAATTTCTTGGAAATAAGTCATTCAGAATGAAAAAAGTATAAAAAATGACTAATCGACTAAAGAAATCTTAGTCGACTAAGACCGAAATGATAGATTAAGGGGCTAATCGACTGAGAGGGAGCAGCTCTGCCATGCATGTTGTATTCGTTCATAGTTTTTCAGCTTTTATTTGTAACATTCAGTCACAAATGAGCTGAATCCACCAGAGTTCTCAATATAAATCCCTAATTTAGGCTCTCTGAAACCTTGTGATGCGTCATATTTGCATGCAGCAAAAATGTCCCACCAAAAGAAAAAACAACAACCTGTGTTACTATCCCACATGGTGACAGCCAGAATCTGTACAACAAATGTCGAGTCACTTCCTCTCGCTCCTCGAGTTCCTCTCTCTCGCCGCTTCTTTCTTTCTCTCTTTTTTTGGTCATCAATCTTTCTCTCTTTCTTCCTCACCGCCTCCCGCTCATCATTTCTCTTCCCCTACCTCCCCCATCCCCCCATCCTGAACACACCGCAACACGATTCCCTCAATGAGTCCATCATGTAAGGTCGCGGCTATCGGCGTGACCACTCCCTTCCCCCCGTATCTCTGTGGATGTGTGGAGGTGGGAGCAGCGCTTGATAAATAGGACTCTGTCGTCTTGCTAGTGATAATAATGCCCAGGTTGAGCTTGACTGACACCGGGGATTTGAGCAGTGCCAAGCAGACACATATATCTCCCTTAGCGGCTCAGTGTGTGCCCGTGTACCTTTGTGTGTGTGTGTGTGTGTGTGTGTGTATGTGTGTGTGTGTGTGTGTGGGGACACAGTTTGTATGGGCCTGTATGAAGGACATGCATGGCATCCTTCCTTATCCTCCACTGCTGAGGTCTAGATGTCTTGTTTACACTGCAGTCAGGCACTGGCAAGCAATTTCAGATACACACCCGTGCACACACACATACACACACACACAGTGCACACACAATATCTGATTTATTTCAGGACAGGATTCTTTTCGCAGTAACCTTTTTCATTTCATATCTAGAGCCAAAGCATTACGTTGTCATGTGTGGAATGTGGCTGTAGTGTGCGTTAGCAGCTGGATAACAATGTTTGTTATATGTTTTTATTTTTCATTTTGTGATTGGCAGATCACTCCTTCCATTTCTAACTTTTTCGGGATATAATTAAAGTTAGCTGGTCGTTAATGCTTAAAATCAGTTTTACGATATGAACGAGTTGTCATCGCGGGGCGCTTGCTCATTTCGTGTGTGTGTGATTCGTTTCTGTCCAATAGGAGCTGGTGAAACACACTCATGATTCCACAGACAAGAGTAATCTGCGGACGGCACTGGATGCCATGAAGGTACGTCATCAGTTTATCCACTTTGTTTCAATTCCGCACACTTATCACAGCATGCATCGAGTGGAAGGTCCATCCCAAAGCTACATACACAAACATATTCATAGTCACTCACCAGTATGAATCCTTCAGAGTGCACAATTGACGTTATATTCCCTTAAAGCCCTTGAAAACGTGATCATTTGATTCATTGAGTGTGCGTGGTGCATAGACTATATAAGAAGTGAACGTAGTAACCGCGACATCACACGTTGATTTGCGGACTGCCGTTTTGAAGCCTCAAGTTTGGCAATTTGGCCGTCACCATCTTGTTTTTTTGCAACCAGAAGTGACACAAAGAGGGTGGAGCCAAGTGCAAACGAACACTGTATAACATTTTCAGGCGACCGAAATGTTACAATTAACTTTCATGAACTGAAAACACACTGTGAAAGGGTTAAAGTTCTATGACGAAAACGCAGACAACCCCCAGACTGGACAACGCCGCGGTAGCGACCTGTCGATCACAAGGTAGCGACGCCCTAAAAGCATCCCCTGCTTTATGGTCTATTTGACTCTAAATGGGACCATAATTTACTAAATGAACATCATGCTGTATTGAAGAAGACTTTAAACTAGTGATTGAGATCATAAACTCAGGTTTACAATGTTTACGGAGGTAATAAATCAAGTGAGAAGTAGACTCATTTTCTCATAGACTTCTATACAATAAGACTTCTTTTCGCAACCAGAGGAGTCGCCCCCTGCTGGCTGTTAGAAAGAATGCAAGTTTAAGGCACTTGGCTAAACTTTTCAGACCCAAAGGTTGCCCACTGGTGTGGTGACAGTGGACTAGCAACTTCAGCAAACCACACTGTCATCAGATTTCATTAAAATGTTGCTAAAATCTAAAGCTAGCTAAATCCTCCGCGATTCATGCAAATCTGTAAACTAGTGAGAAGAACACAGACATTTGTGATTATAAAGGACATATAGGAAATGAGTTTTTAGGGCCTTTAAAGGAATCATTATTGTGTGTTGGATTGTTGGTTAACTTACTACTGAAGTTATACATTCATTTACGCGCTGTTTATCATTAACCCGAATAACCAGGATCATTAACATCTGTGTTAAATTATATTTTCCCTCTCCCTACTGACATGTTCTCAGTCTGCTATGGAAGCTTGTGTTAGCTTACAAACCTGCATGATCCTGACGGAAAAGAGACTAGAAAATATTGCACTTCATTGCAAGTCATGTCGAGTCTTCCATTAAATGCACCATCTATAAGTCTTGCTCATTCTGTAGCCCTCAAAGGCTGCTCAGTTGCCTAATATCACATACGGTGTATCATTGGGGTTTACAAGCCCACACCAGCAATAAGTCCTTTTTATAGGAGAGAGAAAAAAAAACAGCACAAAAAAGAAAGAATACCTTAAAAATTGGAAAAGGGAAAATGAAAGACTGTTTTCTGATTATTTCTTTGCAGGACTTGGCTCAGTACGTCAACGAAGTCAAGCGAGACAATGAGACGTTGCGAGAAATAGGTCAGTATCAGAAATCCATCGAAAATCTGGTAAGCCACCTGTTTCTTCCAAATAATTAGATCTCATTTTACACTGTGCGCTCTTTGGAAATGCCTTTTATTCCTGTCAGATCACACACCCAATCTTTCTCTCCTCTGTCTCTTTTTTTCCCCTGCAGAATCAGGCTCTGAGTAACTACGGGAGACCCAAAGGTGACGGCGAGGTACGGGTGTCCTCGGTGGACAAACGAGCTAAACAGGACAGGTGAGATGTCAGGTTGACACGCTGGTTGGCTCAAACGCTGACTGACTGTCTGTCTGTCTGAAGCTTAATCAGGTGCTTGGGTTGGAAAACTGCCAGAGTATGTATTGCTTTAAGCCAAAGTGCTGTTAGAAACTAGACCTGTGTGTCTTGTAGCTGAAGAACAGAATGAAGTGAAGTACAAGGGATTTTTTCTTGTAAGTTTGGTATTACTGTGAGAATTACTGTAGTTTGAAACAAGAGTTGGATTTTAAAACGGGGGGGTGATTTGAGCAGTTTTCCAGCAGGAGGGAAAGATAAAAAGCCTGATCCAGAGATTGATCAGATGGTGGAGAAGAGACATAAGGCTGACAGTCTTTAAAAAAATGCATATTTAAACTACACATATCACAAGCATTTCAAAGAGACAGTTAATCCTGTGTGATCTCAGAGAAGGTGGAGGATACGAGGGATTATCAAAGTTAGACACTAGTTCTTGAACAGATGTCACAAAATAATCTTCGAAAGCGCCTGCGATCTTTTCGGCGTCAGTAATAAGACACAGATGCTCTCTGAACTGCAGGCACATCTTCCTGTTCGACGCGGCTGTGATCGTTTGCAAGCGGCGCGGAGACAACTACGAGATGAAGGAAGTGATCGACCTGCACCTCTTCAAGATCACCAACAACCCCACGTCGGACAAGGAGAACCGAAAGGTCTGCACACAGATATGGTTTCTACTAAGACACAGCCCTGTTTACTAGTTTTACTGCGGCATCCTAAAGGAGATCACTCTTTCTCTCCAGGAGGAGTATCCTCTACCAAAGAATACGGTGTGGTGGGTCATCCTTAGGTGTTAAATAATTTCTTCACATTGGGCTTTATGGTCTGAATGCTTCACTACCTTGTTTCTACACCAACAAGATTACATATTGAAGGGAGAAGGATTGACCATGAGGCTGTCAGTAGACTTTAGTAGTCACTGCAGACATTTTGACTCTAATTGAATGATGGCTTTGTTTCTTGGATAAGAATTAGGGCTGTCAATCGATTAAAATATTGAATCGCGATCAATCGCAAATTAATCACACGTTTTTTTATCTATTCAAAATGTACCTTAAAGGGAAGATTTGTCAAGTATTTAATACTCTTATCAACATGGGAGTGGGCAAATATGATTGCTTTATGCAAATATATGTATATATTTATTATTGGAGATCAATTAACAACACAAAACAATGACAAATATTGTCCAGAAACCCTCACAGGTACTGCATTTAGCATAAAAAATGTGCTCAAATCACATGACAAACCAAGCTCAACAGGCAACAACAGTTGTCAGTGTGTCAGTGTGCTGACTTGACTATGACTTGCCCCAAACTGATGTGATTATCATACAGTGGGCATGTCTGTAAAGGGGAGACTTGTGGGTACCCATAGAACCCATTTTCATTCACATATCTTGAGGTCAGAGGTCAAGGGACCACTTTGAAAATGGCCGTTTTTCTCGCCAAAATTTAGCGCAAGTTTGGAGCATTATTTAGCCTCCTTTATGACAAGCAAGTATGTCATGGTTGGTACCAATGGATTCCTTAGGTTTACTAGTTTCATATGATATCAGTATCTTCACAATGGCTTTAAAACTGAGTCCGCTATAACCTCAAAATAAAGAAATTAGTCACGGTTAGTTAGTGGTTAAAACAAATTAGTAACTAGCGCCCTTAGTAAGAATCTTCGTAGACACATGGCCTTGTTATATTTAGCTGTGTCTGCAACCACTGATTGCGGCCACCCCTAATTCATGCATAAGTTACCTGTGTAAATGTTCAAAATATCCACGGTAATGGATACCAGCAGCATGATTATCAGCAATGTTTCTCACACACATAGAAGGTTTTTGCAGGTCATCGTGGTGTATAGAGAGATGTATTCCAGACAGGAGATGTATGACATCAAAACAAACAAAATACACTTTGTGTCTGATTTTGTTAAGGAAAGCTATGTAGTCTAGGTGTTCATTATTAGTATTATACAACACGGCCAGGTTCAGATCCCCCACAGACTGCGTCTCCCAGGTGACTTTCCCCTCCAGCATGTTCATGCTTTTCATGTTTCAGATCTGGCCATCACCTTGAAAAAGATATTGGCGCATCCTTCAGTCATTTCAGCTTATTTTCTTTCCTGTTTTTTTTTTTTGGCAGCAGCACATTTCTTTGTGAGCATTTTCCCTTTCCGTTCCAAGAGAGTAACTCAATTCCACTTTTGGCGAGGCCACAGTGATGATGTTTTTACCTCAGACATGCAGCAACATTAGCCTCAATTAAATCAAACTGAAGTCAAAACGAAACAAGTTTTTTTTTTTTCTGCCAGGATTGCAGACCACATTTATCGCTCATATTTACACAAAATATTGAAACACATTTCTCTACTGAAATAAGGACTTTCAGCAATGACACATGGTCTTGAATTTTAATCCAACGACAAAATGTCCCAGTAATTCTGGCAGCCGAGTGGTTTATTTTTACAGCTAACATGCTACATCACAGCTGAAAGGAAAGTGTGAAGCACAAGTCTAATTTTATTGGTTTTTTTTTACACAGAATAAGGAAGCTTCGGTTTCTTGGTCATCCACACTGATTCAGGTCACTGACTGAAAACGAAAACATGTCTTGAGCATTAAGCTTTTAATTTTACGCTGTGTTATCACCATTTTCAAAAAGCAATAACCCACTTTAAGAGGTGATTTACAGTGATGTTATACCGGCTAAAACAGCTTTTGATGACATGTCATTTAACCCAGGGCTGTATGCCATATCCATCCTAATAGGACTAGAACACACTTTCACGGATGCAGCACGTAAAAGTGGAGAAATAATAGCAGTACATACCTCTTAACATTCTGTATTATAAAAAGAACAAAACAAGCATCTCATATAACAACCAATCAGCTATAATGGAGGGAAGTCTCGCACTGTTGAGTCCATTATTGCCTCTTTATGACTGAGTCAGCAAAGCTCGGAAACCGCGTTGGACTCCTGACAAACCAATTAACGCCGCTACTTCAGCATAATGAGCAGCCATAACAATTTGTCAGATAAACGCAGGTTCATAAAAACTGAGTAAAAATAAACTGTATTTTATAAGCACCTGTACCAACCATCTACACCTTGCTGCTGCCTTTGCTTTTTTTTGCCCCCGGATCCCCTTAATGTGCTGCTAAAATGAACTACATGCAAAAACCTTTCTGGCTCATAACGCAAACAACAAAATAATCACCAGAAAAGAGTCTTAAATAATTTGGTGCGTGCTTGTTCCAGCACATGTTTTACATTGTCTTGTTCGTTCACCAGCGTAATACTGAAAGTGTCAGACTAGAGCAGTCTGCCTCCTCCCAGATGGTGTTATCATTAAACCTCGCTTTGGGCCTGACTACACACACACTCACACACACACACAGTGAATACTAAGTGCCAAGCGGTGAAAAATATTGCCAATCATAATGAGGAATGAGATCCAAGGCGTGCCAGGAAACAATGATTTGGGTAATAATGATGTTGTAAATAGCAGACATTAGTGGGCTTAGACCCATATGGGCTTATATAGTTATTTTATGAAACCTCAGCTACCTCAGTATCATTCACCTCTGACATGATGGATATGATGCAGTTTGTTTGATTACATATTTGTTATGGAAATGCCAATGATGACAGTGGCTGTCGGGGGGAAGCAGCAATAAGAGCCTTCATCGTAGGAGCAAAAGAATCACATTTACATTCAAGTCGTCTGGAGGTAAAACCTAATAACCTTAAAGTCGAATCGTTGTACACAACAGTAGAAACTTTTGTGCCACCATTGGACTGAAGACGTGTTTCATGCTAAAGCTGATGGTTTGAGATTTAGCAGCAGGAAGTGGTGGAATGAAAGCTTCACATTAAATATATAAACTATAAGCTATAAACGAACTACACCACGGTCGCATGACTTCACGTCACCACCACCGAGCTAAAGGCAGACTAGTGTTTGGCGTGATGACTGACATTTAGTTAGTTTAGTTTCATTTAGCCACTTTTTTAAGACAAGGAAAAGCTTAAAAATTTTAGGCATCTGACTAAAGACCCATTCAAAAAAAACATGACTATTGCAACCATCTCCAGACGAGGAAACCAGTTGGTGGAGACCAAAAAAGGAGCTAAAAGGAGAATGAATATTGGACTTACATTCTCCTGGTGGATAGAAACATGACTCCATGACTCCAAATGAATGTTAATGTTGTTCAGTGTCCGTTATTGCAGGATTCACTTGGGCACATTGACCCACATGGTGAAACACATGACCAAAGGTTGGATTAATTATATATTAGGAAGATCTACAAAGAAATCCTTCACATTATCAGTGTGGATGTGCTATCCTTTTAAATTCCAAAGATACACCAAACAAACAAAAAAAGACCTGAACTGACAGACAAACACCTTCTCCTTCTCTGTACAAATTGGTTGCTAGAGATATCTTGGTGTCCACTGGGAATGCCTCTGTAGAGCGCTGCTTTCCTTTTCTCTTTTCTTTCAATAGCAAAGACGAGCCTTTGCGCTTCCCTGACAGCGCTGTGAGCTTGGCATGTTTTTAGCCTTCAGAGTTGAGTGCTAGAAGTTCAAAAACCCCACCTAGGAGTCATAAAAAAGTGCATCTCACAGCATCTGTTTAGTGATGCCGTCTAAAAAAACAGAGGCATGTGTTGACACAGAGGCTAATAGAGTAATATTTAGCCTTTGAAGTGGGTAATGGTGGCTGATTACAGGCCCACTCACTACTTGGGTCTGTGCATGCTGTCTGATGCCCAGCAGTTATATGGCACAGCTACCTCACACTCCTTTCCTGTTCTCCCTCATGCTCTTCCTCTCCTGTTTTGTCGCTGTCTGTCAGTTCTGCCGCCCTCCAACCCTTCAGCCTTTGTGTTTGCTCTCCCCGAGGCATCCCTCTTTCATTTTGCATCCCTTTGTCTCCATCTGTCTCCCTGCATCCCGTCTCCGTCAGCTCCTGCCCCCTCCTGCTCCATTTGTCTTTCACTTGAAACCCTCAATTTATTTTATTCGCCGTTGTTTTATTCTCCGTCTGAAATGTGTGTGTGTTTATCTTTCCTGTGCGCAGTGGTCCTACGGATTCTACCTCACTCACAACCAGGGCCAGAGCGGCTTTGAATTCTTCTTCAAGACCAAAGAGCTGAAAAAGAAGTGGCTGGAGCAGTTTGGCATGGCCATGTGAGTGTGTTTTTTTTTTTTTGTTCTATGTGTGTTCATGCGTCACAGTGCGATAAGTGTGTGGGTCTCTTTGTCACAGCATCAAAAAGCAAACGTCGCCCGTCCTGTTGTTCAAGTTAGGCTACTCGATGATTTGTGAGGCACGCGACACTGTGACAGAAAGATGAGCAGATTAGAAGTTGCACACTTAACTTTTAAAAGCAGAAAAAGACTGAAAATGCACAAAAACGGAATTTTGAATTCAGTATTTTATTAGCACTTTGTACTCGGAGAACAAAAGCAGTTACGTTTAATTGCAGGTGTATGCAGTTAAACTGCATCAACCGGTCCGCGTCCTGAACTGGATCCAAATTCGCCTAAACTGACACTGACACTGTCACTCTTGGCACCAGTTTGTCAAATGGAGCTGTAGTATTTCACTTTTAGAGCCAAGAAAGGGGATCTTTCACAGTGTTGACACATACAGGCCAAACAAGTTGTATTGGGTGTACAGTAACAGTGCAGTAGATAGCTAGATATTAATTTTACTACAGTAACTAAAAAGCACAATTCATACAACATTGGACAAAAGTGTGGTTGTAATGAGTGTAAAAAACAGAAGAGTGAAGATCTTATAGCAGAGGAAGGTGTGTGAAGATGTGGCTTGTTAGCTGAATTGTTGTATGAAGCTGGTGGTTGATCTACAGTAGGGGGTCAGGAGTCAGAGAGGACTCAATTCACTCATTTCAAACCATGAAATAAAGCTGCAATTCAATGAGATTAGAATCGCTGCGTTCATCACAACCGAGACGTGTGCAGGAATTTGTCTCATGCTTACAAATTGTACAAAAGGTGCAGTATAGGAGACAGTTGAGAACAGCTGTATTGTCTCCTCTGGGGCTCTGGAGAAGCTTCGTAAAGTCTAAACCTAATGATGTCATAGTGATGTTGTCACGTTACACCAGTTTGGTCCCGGTGACTGCATTATTTTAACAGTGGGCAACCTCCGCGTCTGAAAAGTGAAGCCAATGCCGAAGTGCGTTAAACTTGCATTCTTTCTAACAGCCAGCAGCGACTCCTCCGGTTGCTAAAAGAAGTCTGATTGTATAGAAGTCTATGAGAAAATGAGCCTACTTCTCACTTGATTTATTACCTCAGTAAACGTTGTAAACATGAGTTTATGGTCTCAATCGCCAGTTTCAAGTCTTTTTCAATACAGCATGAAGTTCATTTAGTAAATTATGGCCCCATTTAGAGTCAAATAGACCATAAATCAGGGGATGCTTTAGGCTGTGGCTACCTTGTGATTGACAGGTTGTTACCACGGTGTTGTCCAGTCTGGGAGTTGTCCTTGTTTTCGTCTTAGAGCTTTAACTCTTTCACAGTCTGTTTTCAGTTCATGAAAGTTAATTATAGCCTTTTTGGTCACCTGAAAAATGTCTTATTCAGCGTTCGGTTGTACTTAGCTCCGCCCTCTGGTTGCAAAAACCAAGATGGCGACAGCCAAAATGCCGAACTCGAGGCTTCAAAACGGCAGTCCACAAACCAATAGGTGATGTCACAGTGACTACGTCTACTTCTTATATACAGTCTGTATATAAAGATGTGTGCTTTTACCAGATAAAGAATGTCTAGCAAAAGATGCTGTCGAGTTGCATTATGGGAAATGTAGGATCAAGTGTTTTATTCTAAAAGGTCAGGATACCTCGGCCTCTGCTGCTTCAATTTTGACTATTCTTTTTAAAATGTATCTCTTTCATGAGAAGAACCACATCCTATCCATTGTGTGTGACGTGGATGACAATAAATAGACACAGATTTCCAAAAACAGACTATATCAGTGAACAAAAGCCGTCGTGTCATTTAGCCTAAAGCTGGAATACCTGTTATTGGATCCCAGGATGAACCGCCAGTGAAAGCAGTGACAATTATTCAAGAGCAGTGGAGCTCTCAAGCAGGTTGCAATTAAATACAAAAATAAAAGCTGAGAAAAAAAAGAGAATGATGAAAAGAAATGAAAAATCTGTGAAATAATATTTTCAGGCTACAAAGGAAAGCAACAGGCCTTAACAGGAAGTGAAGAAGAGGATTAGGAGGATGAGGCGTGGTGTGATTTGAGACTGAGAAAACAGGGGGCTCTGGTTGATTAGCTTTTGGGGCTGAATTAACGAGCTGCGAGAATAGAAAGGCGTTGCCAGACAATCACACGCTCCCACAGCGATGCTTAATAGCTGATCTGTGAACAGTTGTTTTCTCGTGTGCCGCCTTTTATGTCCCACTGTTTGCTGCTTGACTGAGACTCAGCAGACACGAGGGGGCAGGTAGACACACCGCTCCACGGACAGAAAGCAGAGGAATCAAAACTGTTGCTCAGAGCGAGCGCTCCATCCTTGAAAGTCAGAAGAAGACAAAGTCCTTAAAATTCAAGCGGCTACCTCTCAGCGGACTGTACAAAAGTGGCATCGGACATCTTTAAAAGCTTCAGAGGAGCTGGAAGAGGCCAGACATCCTCTCAAAGTCAAGTCGGAAGAAAAAGGAAGCTCAGGGGGTTTTATGAGTTTTTGTCGTAATGCCATAGCAACATATTCAATATCTTTCAGTGTGATTATTTTTATAGTGAAAATGCTTTCTTGTCAGCGGTATGCAATGTATAGTTAACAACAATCTTCCCTACAAAGCGGATACATTGGTTGACCCCGGCACAGAGGAGAGGACGCCGCTGAAGGTCTCTTTTTCTTCTTTAACACTTTCTTCCATCTCGCTCGCATTTTCTCAGCGAGCGCGTCGTAGCACTACGGTTTGATTAATTATTTGAAAAGCAGCACCTGTGCATATTAAGCGAAACGCTTACGCAACAATGTTATCATGTCTGGCTATCGTAACACCGGCAAAACAAAGGAAAGACCTCTTCAATTTGAAATAAACAGGCCTTTGTGCTGCAGGCAAACTCGGGCAAATCCTGTCTTTTTGCGTTCTCACACACACACACACACACACACACATTCATCCATGTCCCGAGGGGCCAAGCATACTTCTGTGTGTTCACTTCAAGCACACCTTGCCTGTCTATTTGCAATTCTCTCCTTCCCACTTCAAAGAAGCGTATCAGTGAAATGTTACTGTTGCCTTGGAAGAGTCTGTTGGCTGCAATTATAAGTGAACCTTTTTTATTTATTTTTTTTATGCTTTGAAATTCACGTTTTCATCAAAGAGGTTTCAAAAGTCTAGTAAAAATAATTTTCATTCATTCATTTGGGCTCATCTGTAACTTGTAGTACAACCTTTGATAGCAGTAGTGTTTATTATGCAGTTTGGTCTGACTGCTTGTTCTGATTTTGAGTCCTAACTGTCAAAGTTAGAATAATGTGTTCACGCAAATTGGTTTAAATGTCACTAATTTCTTTAACGCGTTAACGCAACTTGCGATTTTTAAGTTGTAGCGGGCTCAACCTTGAAGCTGGAGTGAAGATACTGGTACCACATGAAACTCTATGAAAATCTAAGGAATCCATTGGTACCAACCATGACAACCTAGCTTGTCAGAAAGGAGGTTTAATAACGCTCCAAAGTTACCCTAAATTTTGGCGAGGGAAAAAACGGCCATTTTCAAAGGGGTCCCTTGACCTTTGACCTCAAGATATGTGAATGAAAATGGGTTCTATGGGTACCCACAAGTCTCTCCTTTACAGACATGCCCCATTTATGATAATCACATGCAGTTTGGGGCAAGTCATAGTCAAGTCAGCACACTGACACACTGACAGCTGTTGTTGCCTGTTGGGCTGCAGTTTGCCATGCTATGATTTGAGCATATTTCCAACAACTTTCCAACTCAGGGCTTTCCAGGAGACCGCTGCTTGTGTCCCGTGTGTTACATTTTATTTGTGTTTCGTGTTCACGCCGTTCAGTCACATTTTAACTTAACAAACGCAGTAGTTTTCAGCCCAACCATGTTGTTTTTCCCTAAACCTAAATAACACAAACTGGCTCAGGAAATCAGGAGTCCATGCGAGGTTATACGTAAAACCAAACATCATTTATTAAACTAAGGTTAGCTCAAATAAACAATGGAGTGTGTAGAGCAGTAATGTCAGCAAATTAAGGAAGTGCATGGATGCGTGGCTGTGGAGGTGCAGAAGCAAAAGAAGGTGCTGCCAGGTGGATGTGGCTGTATAGTAGGTGAGACAGTGAGCACATGGAGCAGCTTTAATAGGCTGGAAGGCCCAGGTGAGCCCAATCAAGCTGACGGGGCTCCCTCCTGCAAGACAGGGGGGAGGGGCGTCACACTAACTAAGTGGTTTTGTTGCCTAATCCGAAGCAAGTGTTTAATTCACAACATAAAAACCTGCAGCAGGCAGAATGTTTTTGGCAACATTGGGCCAAATCAATAACCTTTCAGCATATCATAATTCAAGTGTTCTGAGAGAAAACTAGACTTCTGCACCTCCTCATGGCTCTGTTTTCAGGCTTTAAAAAAAACTAGCCTGTCACGGGAGACTTTGGGCAATCACAGGTCATTTCAGAGAGAGAGCGTTCCTATTGGCTATGCTCCGGCTGGTGGGCGGTGCTTGGTATTTCCTTAACTGATCTCAACATGGCTGCCAGGTCATTAACTTTACTAATTTTAAAGCTAAACAGTACACTACAAGACGTTTCTGAGAACATTTGAGGAGAGAAATAGGCATTACAGTAACAGAATATTGATTCATATTTGACCGTTTGATCAGAGTTCGCGAGTGATTGACAGCAAGGCTCCGGCTCGGCTCTGATTGGTTGTTTTCCTTTGGTCTGTGAAATCTTGCAGATGCCATTATGATCATCGGAGGACACAGAGGCACGTGATTTTTTTCAGATACCTGTCTCATGCACTACTGTCAGGATATAGTGAAGAAAAATAGAAAAACATATTTGCTCCGTTTCTGTCCACTGCAGCTCAGAGTGTAACCTGAAATCTAGATATCGAGACATCATGTAATGATTTTTTTTAATTTCATACCACAAGTTATGTTATTATCATCATGTAGTGAGGCAGGTACCTGAGCAGAGACTATATTGGAAAGTCAGCGGTGCGTTCAAGGACACTCCAACTCTTGCGAATTTAGCTGATGCTGCATTTTGAATGCAAGAAACAAGCAGATTAGCATAATTCTTTTGAAGCCCTTTGTTTACCGTTTTGTCCTCTAGATTTGATTTTCTGACATCGTAGTTCGAGAATGCGATTTTTTTTGACAGCTCGCTTGCAAAAAATGGATGTCAGACCACAATGGAAATAAGTTATCCTTTAACTTTATTGTGTTATCCTCAATATTTTCAATATATATGTATTTGTCTCTGATCTGTTTGTCAAATGAATCAACCTAAAGGTGCTTTACTGTCATGAACTACTTATCAATTTCCTGCCTGTTGATTTTTTGTTTGTTTTATTCACCTCAACAAACATGGTGATCTACAGTAGTATAAGCCATGAGACATATAGATCACTCTAGATACTAAATCCACCAAACAACATTATCTTTTTACATCTTTTTTTCAAGCTGTCATGTTTACTCTTAATGGATACATACATATTTATGAGAAATATAAATGACCATGAATGCAAAACATATAGATCTTTTCTGGACATCGTAACCCATCGATATCTAATGTTTGCTGTGTCTTGTTTAGATCCAACATTCGTCCTGAGAACGCCACTAACAACTTCCACGAGTTCAACATGCACACCTTTGAAAGGATCACCTCCTGCAACTCCTGCCACATGCTGCTGAGGTAAGAGGCCGGTTATTATTCACGCACACACATATGCACACAGTGGAAGCAGCACAAAACCCTCTTCAAGGCCATCGTCAGGCATAAAGACTGAGGACGAGACGCGGACCCTTTTTCCTTCAAACAACTGTCAGGACTCCTTTGAAAGACCTCCGCTCCTCCTGTTCCTCTCCAGTGTACCCTAACAATCTATTCGTCACTTTTCCTTTTACGCCGTCTCCTCCTCTGCACATGTGCCTCAGTTACACAAAGTTTCTTTTGAATTTTGCTGAATGGTATCGGCACCCAGAGGACCGCAGCCTCACGGCCTCTCTCACAGCGGGAACGACTGAGTGGTTTCACCTACCGAGGAAGACGGTATAGAAAAAAAAGAAAAATGTCTGTCACACTTCAGCACTTCTTCAAGGCGATGGACGGGGAAAGGGGACAAGATTATTGCACTGTGAATACACAGAGCCGGGCGCAGCAACGTTTTCTGAGGATAAGATGTGAGGAAAACAAGAATAACGCAGGGAGGGTCGGGAGAAGCATCTGAAGTGTGTCATTGTTTTCTTCTTTACATAACGATCGGTCCTTTGGACTGTTTCATTAGGACTATTGTGCTGGAGCTCTTTGTTTGCGTTGCTTGTAGAAGAATCAACCTGAAAAGACACAATAGAAATGTAACCTCTTATTTAACAGGCACCAAATAGCAAATGACTGGATGACTCATGAGTCTAAGGAGTCAAGTGTTATTCTGTGATTTTAAGATGCGTATGGCATTATTTTATAAAATCTGAGCTCTACCGGTACTCAGAAGACTTCTAATGTTTTATGATAATATATAAGAACACAGGCCTTGCTGATGTATTGTGTCGTTGTTTCAAAAATGAGGAATGTGTCCTGTAGAAGTTTTCTTTTAAGGTTTAATTTGAAATGCAAATAACCTAAAAAAAAAAGAAAAAAAGACTTCCTTTCATGTGATTTCATAAGAATTGTGAAGGTTTTCATAAGAGCGGCGTCCTAATGGTTTGAATTTACTGCTCTGACTTCTTCCCCCAATGCAACACACACCCCGCGGTTCTGAACTGCGCAAAAAAATAATCTAATAGTGTACCTGCACGTGAACTCCATGCTAGTTTTCTCAAAGAGTTTAAACAGACAATTAGCTGGAGAGCAGAGCAAAGCAGACTTTCATGTCATTTTAATTAGGGCCTCTGAGATGGTGAATGAAAACAGAACTACACACTGTTGCTGCTTCAAGCTCAGCGTGTGTGCACACACATCATTTACACCAAGAATATCTTCTTTTCAATATTTATTAGATGTGAACTGATGCAGTTTCTTTTGGTCCTGAATATTTTAAAGTGAAAATTAACTTCTGTACACCGTCTATTTTCCACGCCTGTTGTGGCTTTGGTAGAAAGTGTTGAGTTCTGTCTGGTGTCCTGGATTTGAATAATTTTGGTCGTCTAAAAATGTCTAAACCAGCGTTCGGTTGTACTTAGCTCCACCCTCTCGTGTGTCACTTCTGGTTGCAAAAAACCAAGATGGCGACAGCCAAAACGCTGAACTCGAGGCTTCAAAAACCGTAGTCCACAAACCAATGGGTGACGTCACGATGGCTACGTCCACTTCTTATGTACAGTCTGTGATCCAGATGATGATCCGTCCAATAGTTGTTGAGGCATTTCACACTAAACCACAAACGTCAACATCACAGTGGCACAAGAGGAAGTCAGGGGGTCACCAAAGTCATTAGGATTCACCATCTTGCAACCATGAATGTCTGTACAAAGACTCATGGCGATCCATCTGATAGTGGTAGAGATATTTCAGTCAACCAAAGAGCCATACTGCTAGTGTGGCTAGAAACACAATAAGCATTACAGTAACGTTGCTATTATTTGCATTGATATACTGTTACAACTGTTTGTATACTATCAAACAATCCATGTGATGCCTTTTCTTGTTTGTTTTTTATCTGCAGGGGCGTCTTTAACCAGGGCTACCTGTGCTCCAAGTGTGGCTTAGGCGCCCATAAAGAATGCCTGGGCCGCTTTGGCAGCTGCGGAAAAACAGGTAACACACTAACTACTGCTTTACACACTCACGCAAATAAAAACCAAAGTCTCTGGCTTTATTGCACAACCTCATCTCACTCACATCTATAATTCTGCAGTCAGCAATTTGTCACTGAACAAAATGATTCCAAGGGACGTATTAAATTTAATTGTGTGAAAACAACTGAACGTTTACACTGTGGCGGTGACAGGTGACACACATAAAACCTGATGTTTGAGTGTCTCGTGTGACTAATTATGGGTACGTTTGTTTGCGCGGTGACCTAAAAAAGCTGCACAGTGACATTCTGGAAGGGAAGTAGATCATTTGCTCTAAATAAATAAGAACTTTCATAAGTGCCCTTATTTCTACCAGCCAAGGTCATCCAAGTGTTCGATCAGAATTGCAGATATTCGTTCAAAAGCTCTCACCCTCCCACCTTCCCCCGCTTCCCTGGGTGGTTTTGACACTTCAGAGCACCTTAAAGGCAATGTCACTGTGTATCATTGCACCGATCCCCAAAAGCTTAATAGTAGTTTTACTGAGGAGTTTTATGAAACTCCTGACTTTTTTATTATGCCCCTGTTGTGTATCTGTCACTCAGCTCCCTGTGCAGGAGCACTGACAGCTCTGAAAGTAATGGTGGGAAAACTTCAGACATGCGGAATGAAAAGAAGGCCTTCAGAAACCAGCTTAGCATGTCCTCTGTGTGTGTGTGTGTGTGTGTGTGTGTGTGTGTGTGTGTGTGTGAGTGAGAGAGAGAGAGAGAGAGAGAGAGAGAGAGAGAGAGAGAGAGAGAGAGAGAGAGAGAGAGAGAGAGAGTGAAGAGGTGAAAATTCGCACTTTTTGTTTGTGGAACTTCTTTTAGGTCTTGAAAGTGCATGCTTGTGATCTCACGGCGCCCAAACTCTGCACACAATGTTTTTTTTTTTTTAAACCGGGTTTTGCTGTTACAATCCCGTAACGCTACGTGTCAACAAATGCCGTGTGTTTGTCTGTATTCCCCGTGGCAAGCTGCCAGCTCCTGTTGGACCCGGCTTC
>CAKALG010042042.1:0-10631 GCA_916700815.1 Helicolenus hilgendorfi
ATGAAGATGTTTACACTTTTTGGCAGCACGTATATCTGCGAGCAAACCTTTTCACACATGAAACACCTGAAAACTCCGATGAGATCAAGATTGACAGATGAATATCTGCATCAGTGTTTGAGACTGGCTGTGACTAAAATGGAACCTGACATTCAACTTATCACCAGCCAGATGCAGGCCCACAGTTCACACTTATGAACATATATAGGCAAGCTCACTTTTCTGACTTGAATGAGTCATTCTGAGTATAAACAAATTTAGTCATAATCAAATCTACTGGGATAAAATCCATCTCCACAACCATACTGGTAGTGAAATGTATTGTTCTGTGTAGGTGCTGTATCACTTAGTTCGGTTCCTCAGCCTGCTTGCTTTGTGGTTTTCACAGGGAAGTTGATGAGAGAGCTGCGGTGTCTACAAGCCTACTGGAACCTATAAAAGGATTATAAGGGAGGAACTCAAGAACTTTGAGAGACTGCTCATATGAGTCATTTGAGTAAGAGATTCTGCTCTGACAACTAAGCTAAACTTTTACCTGTTAAGATTGTGCACGGCACAACAGAAAGTTAATGTTAAATGGACTTTTTTTCTGTGAAGATCCCGGAAAGGGTTATTAATATTTGGTTATGTGTGGCTTTCTGGAAAACAATAAATGTTTACATTTCGGCACCCCTGCGATCGTCACACTTTTTCTGTTACAAACTGACCCCGGCCCCCATCAGAGAAGGGAAAAGTTATGTGGCCCTCACAGGAAAAAGTTTGGGGACCCCTGTTCTAATCGATTGACAGAAACCCAAAATACAAGTATGCTCCTGAAAATGAACATAATAGGGCCTCTTTAAATTACAGAAAGGCATCTTTAAATTTAACAGACGTGTCTTTAAACACAAATGAGTGCGAGATAGGAAGACATGAGTTGACAAAATGTGTCTCGGGAAATAATTGAGGAAGAAATCATCAAGGCCAGCCCACGTGACTCAAAATAGGATGTGAGCTGTGTGCTGACAATATACCGGAAGTTTGAATCTGTCATTATCTTTCTAACTTGACCACTTCACAGAGTTGGAGAAAGTGTGTGTTACATCAACTCACAGGAGTGCAGACGTCTAGTTCTCATCACTATATCAATATTTTACACAAAGATGTTTGGATGCTTTCGCATGGTAAGTTGATTAAATGTGTTTTTTTTATTTGTCATCTATCACAAAAAGTATTTTCTCTAATGTCAAAGTAATTAGAAACTTCTGCTAACAGTGTAATAAATATAAAACAATTGTAATGCTTACTTATTTACATTTTATACAAGGTGGAAAAGGTATTAGCGTGACATACAGTATGCAAGGTTAAAAGTATTTCAACATTTTATTATTATTTTAATGTTGATTTAAGATAAGATAATAATTATGTATTCCTTTATTAGTCCCACAGTGGGGAAATTTACAACAGTTGAATTACTGGTACTTCTGCTAACAATGTAATAAATATAAAACAAATGTAATGATTACTTAAGATTACTTAAAGTGTCTTTGAGTTTCTTCTTGAAAAGTGCAATATAAATGTAATGTATTATTATTATTATTATTGTAAGATTAGATTTATTTTGTAAGACATATTTTATACAGTGTACATATTGTATTCTGCTCTTTAAGTTAGAGATGGAACGATATGGTTTGGCGCGCCTAGCGTACACTTCATATCCCTCCGCCCAGCTTAACCTGGTTAAGGTTGGCCGCCAATCCTAACCACCAACAACTCAAAAGGCGTCACATCACTATGTGGGGGCTTCACATCACTATGTGGGGGCGTCACATCACTATGTGCCACCTTTTGAGTTGTTGGTGTTGAGTGTTCCTACGCTGAGTGGAGTGGTTAAAGTGAATCCTGTTGAACAGACCAATCTCTCCCAGTGCTCTTGTTCTACCCACAGCCCTACAGAAGTTTAATTAAGTAATAAGTAAGGTTATAGTTAAGGTAGCAAGAAGCCTGCCTTACATTATGTTGTTATGGCTTGTGAGCCAGTAGCAGTGCTTAAAGTGAATATAAAACTGGTGGGAGTAGTGCTCTTATTCACATGTTTTTAGAATATTAGAATAGAGACTTTATTGTTATTGTCATGGAAAACAACGAAAAACAGTTTAGCAGCTCTTGGCAGTAAGAGCAAACATTAAAAGCAAAAATAAAAACATTCAATTCAAAGTATAGACAAATAAATGGATCATAAAGTGCAGGTACCATGATTATGTTTCAGCAGCTAGTGTCCTCAGCCTTAGTCCACATATAAGACTTTGTGATACAAGGTTTCTTCCTCTCACAACGGCACATCCCTTAACCCATAAGAACCCGGACCCATTTCTCCTTCAAGGAAAATTATGGGGGACATAATACAGACATTTTTTCCAAAATACCAACCCCTAGTGGCAAATATGTAAAGTCACATATACATGTGGGCGTTAATGGTAAATGTATTATTCCTCATTTGAACATAAATCAGCCTGACAGTATTTTTGTGTTTGGTAACAAAAACAGCCTGGGCCCAGACAGCAAGAGGAGAAGAGTGGACCTAAAAGGTAAGCAAGTAAACAGAGACGACAAATTATGCAGATGAACACAGATAAGTTCAAATTAAAATTTTACTGCTGATATTAAAGAGATTGAAAAATGTTTTTTATCTGTGCAGAAACCCAGAATGCTCCGTTCACACCGTGAAAAAGACCTGCGGGTACCTTATTTTATATGTTTTCATTCTCAGGATTTGATTTTCAAGCTGTTTGTGACTCAGGAACTTGTTCTTTGAGTGTTATACTTTCTTTGAATTTGTGGAATAAAGTCATTCTTTGACAAAACAAAAAGGGACCAAATAAGAGCAGCGCTCCAGCTCGCCATCGCTCCAGACCTTCTCGCCAAAGAGAGCAAAATGGGACGTATTCCAGAAGACGGAGAAACCCACAGAACCTTCATCACCGTCAAGAATTAAATGAATGTAATGAACTAGCGTTCAGGGAACATTTTCAGGAATCATACCTGTGTTTTGGGTGTCTGTCAATCGATTAAAATATTTAATCGAGCTTAATTGCACATTTTATATCTGATCAAAATGTACCTTAAAGGGAGATTTATCAAGTATCTAATATTTTTATCAACATGGCAGTGGGCAAATATGCTGCTTAATGCAAATGAATGTACATGTTTATTATTGGAAATCAAAATAATAAATAATGCAATAAAGAAATGATCAAGTGGCCGCCTCTCCCTCTCTCTCTTATGTTGGTAGGTAGGTTGTTTTGGGTGGAGAGTTCCTTCTTTTGGGCTAGTTTCTATTGACCTGGTTGCTTGTTACTGACCTCATAGAAAATAATTAATTTATCATAAGGAATTGTAAAAACTCACATATGTAAAGCTTTGGCTTACTTTCTTTGGTTAAGGTTAATACTGTACTTGTAGAGATACAATATAATATAATAGAACATAACATAATATAATATAATATGTGTGTGAAATGTCTTCCTCTGTTTTTGAGATCATGCTTTCAATCTATAGGCTACCACTAACACTGCTACTGCAATTACTATTATGTTAATTTTCAAGCACCATATCAATATCATACTAATAAGAGCAATCAAAATAACAGGCAAATAGTAGTGTATAAATAAGTAACAATAAATATGAGTATAATAATATTAGTTATGATCTGAATTTATTGAAATAATGGCGATAATACAGCATTGTTTTTGAAATTATAATCTAATAGCGTAATTTTTATTCATTGGTTTCACACATTACACTGGAAACACTGGCGTCTTGCCTTAAGGTGCGTCCACGGTACTTCAAAGTTTACTGAGTAACTAAATTTAGCTGGGCAAAAAAAATATCATTTCATTTTTAAAGTAATATAAATATTAATAAAGAAATGTGTGATTAGTCTGTATTTCAGTCCACAAAAAAATATCTGAACTGTCATTTTCGTTTTGTATGATAATTAGAGTCAGGGCAGTGTAATTGCATAGCTGACTTGCATCTTTATATCCTGAAATCAACTGTATTTCTTCCTGGATGGTGTATTATTTTTGGCTGTTTTATCAGTTTCCATCAGTTACCATAACCATCTATAACGGAGGTTACAGTACATTATATTTAGCTTAACTTGCGTATCTCACACATCTGACAACCACCAACAGGGCTTTGATCGACAGTTGTAAACTTCAGAGGTACTAACCAATTCCAGAGTTGAAGTACTGAACTGAAGTAGTCCAAGGTGACTAAAAGATGTCACTCACACCAGAATAGTGACATCACAGTTACCCTTGGAAGACCTGAGGCCTGTTTCACAAAAGCAGAATAAAGCTTGGTTTCTACTCTGGCAGCAACATTTTATTGGAGTAAGTTTGTTAGTGATATTGACTGGAAGAACAAAAAACTCTAACAAAAAAGAGGTGTCATTTAAGTTGATCCACAGATTCTATCCAGTGTAACATTTCTTACTAAAGTTAAAGAGTGACATAGATGTAAATTGTTCCTTCTGCGAATCACATCCTGAAACTTGCTCTCATTTATTCTGGTCCTGTAAATTTACATGTGAATTGTGGAAAGATATCAATCATTTTACATTTTCTCAGATTTTGCACTGTACTATAGAAATATTATATTTGGTTGCCACTTAGAAATAAATCAATACAAACATAATATATCCTTAAAAATGTTAGAGGAAAAATATTGTTCTTTTTGTTTTCTGCACAAGCAAATAGAGGCACACCTCGGGTATTACCCTTCAGCAAGACCGTTTAGGGAGGACCTCTGTGCTCTGCCCACGTACTTTACACTATACCACTTGTATTTCATTTCCTGTCCTGCGGTTTCAGACTTCTGTTTCTTTTCGTAACCACAAAAAGTTTATGACGGCTCTGTTTTTTCCTATATCTATAGTCTGTTCTGTACTTCGGGCGCCACATCATCACAGCAGTGTTGAGAACACACATCTTACTCTAATGAGTAAGATGTGTGAGTAAGATGTGTGACTAATGAGTAAGCTGTGTGTTCACGGGACGTTTCAGGTGGATCACTGGTGAAAGTTCAGCTTTCTATTTGGTCGCAGGTGCTCTGCGGGTGCTCTGCGTGATGACATATAGGCATATGTAAATCCAGAACAGACTGCAACTATAACGGAAATGATATACAGTTTTGTATGAAAATTTCTCACTGTGGCAAGGATGGACATTATATATTCCTTGACTACATCTTAGTTTATGTTTATAGCTATAACTCACAAACAGAGAATAATGCTTATTTTGACAGATTAGAAAGGCGTTTACTTCACTGGTTATCTAAATTTCCAAATTCTTCCATAATTTTCGGAGGAGATTTTAATACTATACTGGATAACCATATTGGCGTATCTCCAAAGAGTTAAAAAATGTTTTCACAGACATTCTGCCTTCCCCATTATCTGATCATAAGACTATTCATATGTTAAGGCTGTTCAGCATTTCTGTCACGTCTGTTAAAAATGCGAGGTGCCATTTCCATTCTGGGTCGATCAGCTCTGGGACCGTTTTATCTTTTGAATGAAGAAATGCGTTAATTTCGGGTAGCAGCTCGTAAAAATGCCTCAAAACTCTGCCCCGGCTCAACCATCGGACCTCTGTGTAGTACAGCACATCGCCGTGCGCAGACTCCAGTTCAGACAGGAATTGTTGGAACTGCCTGTGTTTAAGTCCCTTTGCTCTGATGAAGTTTATGCATGACACCACAACCTTCATGACAGAATCCCACTTCAACACTTTGCAGCACAGTGCTTGCTGGTGAATTAGGCAGTGGACTTGTAGCGGGGCGGTGAGACCCCGTTCTTCCATCTCCCGGTTCATGCGTCCTATTAGACCCCGAGACGCGCCCACCATACTAGGAGCCCCGTCAGTCGTGATGCTGGCAAGCTTTGACCAGTCTAGGTCCAACTCTTCCATGGTTTGGCATAATTTGCCGAAAATATCCTCCCCCGTTGTAGTCCCTTTGAGACTTTGGAGGGCTGCCAGCTCCTCGCACATCTCAAAGTTTGCGCTAACTCCACGAATAAAAATGAGCAGCTGCGCTGTGTCTTGCACGTCCGTGCTCTCATCCAGTGCTAATGAAAAAAAGTCAAATTCTTTCGTCTTCTGCTGCAGCTGGGCATATACATTACCCCCGATTTCTTCAATGCGTCTGGTGATTGTACTCGCCGACAGACTCACGGCATTAAAGACATCTTTCTTCTCGGGACACACCTCTTCCGCGACAGCATTCAAACATTTCTTGACAAACTCTCCATCAGTGAAAGGTTTACCGCTGCTTGCTATCAGTTGAGCAACCCGAAAGCTGGCCCGAACGGATGACTGGTTCAGCTGAGCTTGGCGTACAAATGTATTCTGCTGAGCTAACAGTCCACTTTTTAGCTTTGAGAGTTTGTCTGCTCGCATTTGGCCTTGCAAGTTATCATACTTGTCTTTGTGACGGGATTCATAGTGTCGGCACAGATTGTATTCTTTGAATACCGCCACCGACTCTTGACAGATGAGACAAACAGCCTTTTCTTTGCATTGAACAAAAAAATAATCGTTTGACCACTGCAGGTTAAATACTCTGCATTCTGAATCAATTTTTCTCTTACCTAACCTTTTCGCCATTATTCCGTTATATTTGACAGGGGCTGGTCTAGGATTTGCGTGGCCAGACTGAAAAAAATCATAATGCGTCTCTGGTATTGTTCAGGGGGCCGGGCCAAATGTGGAGGCGGGCCGTATCCGGCCCGCGGGCCTTAGTTTGGGGACCACTGGTTTACATGCAAAGATTAACAGAGATGCGCCCTCTAAATGTATATGCCCTCTCAAATTAGTGCCATGATGTTAGATTTTACAGGGACTGTGATAAATAATTCAAATGCAGATCCCACTGTTCTGATTGCAGAAAAAAGTAAACTTTTTTTACTCAGATTTTATGCATATGGTGGTGTGTTCTTTATACCTTGACAGTTTTCCGAAAATTAGATCTCAAAAAATCGTAATATATCGCTTTACTAACAGTATTGCAATGTATCACAACATATCGTATCGCCAGATTTTTGCTATTACACAGCCCTAGACTCTACAGTATATATAAAGATGGACGACATGACAGCTCCCCAAAGGGAAGCCAAAACATCTGGCTCGCCCCCTGGTGGCTGGCTGCAGTATAGCTCATAAATCCTGCCCCCTTCCATGTTAGCAGATGAGACATGGGCCAAACTAAAAAGGTCAAAGTACACGTCAAATACATTTTTCCCAAAAATGGTTTCTGTCATTTTAGTTCTTATCATGCTGATGTATGTTCAAGTGTAACATTTTCTGGTAAGTTTGGTTTTAATTTATTTGATGTTATAATAAAAAGGGGATGAGACATCTTGATTGACGGCTTGGTTGAGTCTTGTTGATCTGAATTGAATCTTGTTTGTATCTTACAGAGAAAACGTGTCCTGCAGGATGGACGATGTTCAGTTCAGCCTGTTACATCCTCTCTGGTGGGACTGGTACCTGGGATGAAGGCAGAGAGGACTGCAGAAGCAGAGGAGCAGATCTGGTGATGATTGACAGCGTTAAAGAGCAGGTGCAATGTGTCTTTGTGTATGTGCGTCTTTGCAAATTGATATTGAAATATATATATTTTTTTACCATTTTTCTAAAACCTATTTATTTTATAAATTATATTTCTAGAGAGAAAACGTAATTTGCAGTTTAGTTGTATGGGAAAGTGATATTTAAGAGACCTTATATCTAAACAAATTAATAATTACTTTATCTCACTGTGGACAACGTAAAAAAAAACATTTTCTTTTCTTCTTCATCTTCAGATAAATACGTAAACTGCACATATTTTGTTTAAAAGTAAAATATAGTGTGGGTTTCTTTATGTTGAACAGACGTTTGTTGCTGGGCTGACCCAGAAAAGGACTTGGATTGGTTTGAATGACAAACAGGTGGAGGGGACCTGGAAATGGATCGATGGAACTCCACTGACTCTGATGTAAGCCTTTCTTTGATATTTAATATAGACATATACAGCCATCATTTTATGTTTTTGAGGAACTGTATTTTTGTCAGAGATTTACAGTATCGTAATTCTTTGTTCATTAAACTGTTAGGAGCTGGGACTTCAACGAGCCGAATAATGGTGGTTTATTTGCAAAGTTCGGCGAAGAGGACTGTGCACAAATGATACCTGAAAGAACTCGGTGGAATGACGTGCCGTGTGAATTTGTTGTGCCGTGGATCTGTGAGAAAATAGCTTAATATTGGTTATATGTTAATGCAACCCAGTCGCACAGCAGTTCATGAAGTAGTCACACAATGTAATGTGCTGATTCTTGTAGACGAATTCCTCATTTTCTTCGGGATGGTCAGCAAGAAATCCTATTCTGTATGATGTTTCTGGATTAATATTACTGCTGCGTATGGAAATGATCAGCTGAAAAGTACGTAAAGCTGTCTGATAAATGATGTAAAATAAAAAGTAGTAGTACCAGTAAAGTATAAACATTTCCCTCTGAGATGTAGAAGTAGAAGTATAAAGTTACATAAAATGGAAATACTCAAGTAAAGTACCTTTAATTTGTAGTTAAGCACTTGAGTAAATGTACTTAGTTCCATTCCACCACTGCAAATGAGATATAAGTTGCACACGTATTGGCAGGTGTTTTATCATGATCTTATATATATTGTGGTGGTCCATTTCTGGAATTGGCTGCACACAACTTGTTTCAATTGGCAAAAGAAAAACAAGATTGTCTTGTAAAAAATGTCTTATTCAGCGTTCGGTTGTACTTAGCTCAACCCTCTCGTTTCACTTCTGCTTGCAAAAAGATAGCAACGATCAAAATGAAGAACTCGAGGCTTAAAAAAGTCAGTCCATAACCAATGGGTGACGTCACAGTGTCTACGTCCGCTGCTTATACACAGTCTGTGTCGCTTGCATACTGCAAAATGCGACCAGATTCAATAGTACATCCTGGTATTTTTGGTATACTGCATTTGACATTCTATGTATTGGGACATACTTAATCTTTTTCTGGCATACTACGTCTAGGTATTGGAACGCACGCTTACCACTATAAAGTGAAGACCACCTTTCTGATGAAAACGATATCAAGTGTCACTTGTTTCTTTGTTCTGGTGGTAGTTGACATTGTCTTTGTGTGTAATCGTGAACGCATTAAAAATCTTTTCAAATCTTCCATGTGTGATTTTAATATCTTTTATTGCGTTTGTCATCGTTATAGATTCATTCTGCACACAGCAGCCCTGCAGTCTTTGTCTACGTGGTCCGAAGACGGTGATTTCCCTTTTCACCACACTGTCATGCTGTTAGGTCTTTTATTACACCTGTTAAAAAGAACTGGATTGATGTAATTGAAATAAATTCATATTCACAAAAATATTTGTTTACAAACTCTCGCACACTTTAATCATAAAGTAAGAACAACTGCAAGTCAAGTATATACCTCTCTGTAGACCAATAAGGCAAGAATACTTCATTATGCGTTTCTTAAGTGCATCTCAATCAAAAGATTGCGTACATGTATAAGCCAAGTGGACTTTTCTGTATACTTGTCTGTATAAGCTAAGTATACTTAAGTATATCTCTGATAAGTACATAAAAAGTAAACTCAAAGTATAGTTTAAATAAGTATACTATTAGCACACTTGAATAAACTTTTATTTGGTAAGGGGTCGTAGCTCCTGTTGAGTTCTTTCAAGGTCAGCAATCCGTTTTGAATCCCAATTGAAAATAACTTTAGACGTACAGTGTTCATGTGTCCGCTATTACACGAATGTGGAACTTAAAAAAAATAGTGTTACTGGTGGATGAAGATGTACAAGATATTCTCATCAACTCGCAAACTTGTGACTTCCTCTTTTTTTAAAAAGAAGAAATTATAACCAACCACAGTTTCAGCGTTTACATGTAGTCTGTGAGAGCTGACCCTTCTAGGAAACAGTTGGCATTCTCATGAGCGATGGAGGAAATCTACGCCAATGTTGAATATGACAAGCCTGTTGACCCGGGACCTTCGATCAATCCCACAGGTAAGAGTGTTCAGTCAGTCTGTGTATCATCATCTGATCTCTGTTGACTGTATGTCTCTGTGTTCAGGTCCCAGGAGCTCAGAGAGGAGATTTCATGGAGCTGTTGTTCTCGGTTTGGGTCTGCTGAGTGTTTTCCTGCTGGCTGGACTCATCGGCCTCGGTGTCCACAGTGAGTCTAAATCACATTCACAAGATAAAGTCAGACTAAACTTGTGCTTATAGAAGCATCCTTCTACTCTGAAAGATGTACATGTTTTCCTTAGATATGTTTATCACTGTTAGGACGGAACCTGCAAAAATAAAAAATAAATGAATAAAAAAATGACTCGATAAATAGATAAATATTTCAATAAATGCAGCATGGAAAATATAAAAAATAAATGTAGCCATTAATTAACTGATAAAATGTGACATAAATTGAATTTATGTTTTAATTTGCTTCTTTATTATTTATTGTATTAATTACATTATTTATTTAGTATTTGTTTAATTTTTTTAAATGTAATAATTTTTAAATGAATTTATTTTTGCATTTACTTTTATTTATTT
>CAKALG010042044.1:6349-19602 GCA_916700815.1 Helicolenus hilgendorfi
TTTTGTGTCTCTTTGTGGTTGCTTTGTGTCTCTTTGTACTCGTTTTGTGTCTCTTTTTGGTTGTTTTGTGTCTCTTTGTAGTCATTTTGTGTCTCTTTGTGGTTGCTTTGTGTCTCTTTGTACTCGTTTTGTGTCTCTTTTTGGTTGTTTTGTGTCTCTTTGTAGTCATTTTGTGTCTCTTTGTGGTTGCTTTGTGTCTCTTTGTACTCGTTTTGTGTCTCTTTTTGGTTGTTTTGTGTCTCTTTGTAGTCATTTTGTGTCTCTTTGTGGTTGCTTTGTGTCTCTTTGTACTCGTTTTGTGTCTCTTTTTGGTTGTTTTGTGTCTCTTTGTAGTCATTTTGTGTCTCTTTGTGGTTGCTTTGTGTCTCTTTGTACTCGTTTTGTGTCTCTTTTTGGTTGTTTTGTGTCTCTTTGTAGTCATTTTGTGTCTCTTTGTGGTTGCTTTGTGTCTCTTTGTACTCGTTTTGTGTCTCTTTTTGGTTGTTTTGTGTCTCTTTGTAGTCATTTTGTGTCTCTTTGTGGTTGCTTTGTGTCTCTTTGTACTCGTTTTGTGTCTCTTTTTGGTTGTTTTGTGTCTCTTTGTAGTCATTTTGTGTCTCTTTGTGGTTGCTTTGTGTCTCTTTGTACTCGTTTTGTGTCTCTTTTTGGTTGTTTTGTGTCTCTTTGTAGTCATTTTGTGTCTCTTTGTGGTTGCTTTGTGTCTCTTTGTACTCGTTTTGTGTCTCTTTTTGGTTGTTTTGTGTCTCTTTGTAGTCATTTTGTGTCTCTTTGTGGTTGCTTTGTGTCTCTTTGTACTCGTTTTGTGTCTCTTTTTGGTTGTTTTGTGTCTCTTTGTAGTCATTTTGTGTCTCTTTGTGGTTGCTTTGTGTCTCTTTGTACTCGTTTTGTGTCTCTTTTTGGTTGTTTTGTGTCTCTTTGTAGTCATTTTGTGTCTCTTTTTGGTTGTTTTGTGTCTCTTTGTAGTCATTTTGTGTCTCTTTGTGTTGGCTTTATGTCTCTTTGTAGTAATTTTGTGTGTCTTTGTGGTTGCTTTGTGTCTCTTTTCATATTGTCTCTTTTTGTGGATGTTTTGCCACTTTTCATAGTTGTGAGTCTCTTTGTGTCTCTTTGTAGATGCATTGTGTCTCTGTAGTCATTTTGTGTCTTTTGTGTCTCTTTGTGGTTCCTTTGTGTCTCTTTGTAGTCATTTTGTCTCTTTTTGTGGTTGCTTTGCCCCTTTTCCTAGTCGTTTTGAGTCTCTTTGCAGCTGATTTTCATCTCTTTGTAGTCATTTTGAGTCTCTTTATTGTTGTTTTGTTTCTTTGTGGTCATTTTGAGTCTCTTCCTGGTTGGTATGTGTCTCTTTGTGTGACATTCTGTAGGTGAAGGCCAGGCGGGCCGCCGACACTTTGCCCAGTAGGCCCTGTTCAGTAATCCACCCATGCCTCAAGATCAGGTAATAAAGCTGGGATTTTGAGGCCTCTGGGAGGTTGCTCGCTTTGCCTGGTTGGTAATCCAGCCTTGAGCACCACTTCCTGTCTTCCTTTGCATACCAGGAAGATAAATGCAGTCGCGGATTAAAACATAAAAGAAAACACACAGAAGATGACATTTAAGCCGTTTTCTCATATGAACTCTGGACAATGTCTGGAGAATCAGGTGTGGACATTGTCCAGCGTTGCCCTTTCACACAACAGGAGTTTGTCCGCTTGTCGCTCTGTCTGAACACACTTTTACTGTTGCATTGTGGTCCAAAACTCTGAATGTAAATATAACTTCTTGACAAGAAAACTCCAGATGATACCTTAAGTAACCCGTCTTAAGGTAAGAATCCGTCACCTTTTCCTCAAATATACTGTTTTATAAAATACTTTTCTGTCATACCTGGTATCTCAGGATATATTTATTTATTTATTTTATATTTATTTTGTGGTGTACTTAAATTTAACAGTCACAGTAGTTTGTTTGGATTAAACTGAAGAAGTGGGCAGTTAGCATGAGAAGCAAATCGCTAAGGGGAAAAGCAAGTATGCTGCAAAGGAAAGCGACTGCCTCCAAGCCAAAAGCAGTTGCAGATGTTGGTGCCTTTCCAAGATAAAGCACTCTGCGACTTTAAAATGCAGACAACACTCGTGCGCTACGACAGCAAAGCAATTAAGTGGAAAATAAATACCAAAAAGGATGTTTGTTTATCACCAAATGTATCAGTGAAATCAAAGAAAACAGGAAGCTAATGGATGTCGCTTCAATGCCAGAATCATTTCTTGAAGTTTACTAAAAAAGGCCAATTCATCTCTCACTAGATCACGTTCTGCCAGAAAGAAGAAAATGTGTTAAAGTCTCTTGTTTAACACCACATCTAATTTAGAAACTGTAGAGTTCAAAAAGTGTCAAAGAATTTTATCGTATGAATAAGATTTACTCTGAGCTTATTTTCAACAGCCGCTCTCCTGACTCTCGGGGTTATGCCTTAAATCAGGACCGCAATTTCACTTTAAAAATGTTATCAAACCGGGACCTTCTCCTCTGTCACAGCAAAGTTGGTTTTAATAATTCATCACTTCTGACAAACCTCCTCTGGTCTCTTGAATTCCTGCAGTAGAGATTAGCAACCTGAGGTTTTTCCGTGACAGAGAGGTGACACGGCTGCACGCTGGCTCTCGGGCTGTTTACTTATTGTCATTTGTGTCCTTTTCGCAAACAGTCTTTGACAGGTTTTGATTTGACTGGAAGGCACAAATGGTGGCATTACTTTAATAACCGGCCGTGGTCACACTGGCTTTGCTCCTGAGCATCCACTATAATAGGAGTAATGTGTGGATGGTGTCCCTCTGGCTGGGCTGCCTCATTAAATGGCTGGAGAAGAGTGACTGGCTGCAGGGGCGATGAATTATTGATGAGAGAGCCTGATTAATTGAAAATATCCTCCACAGCAGGGGAAGGGTGTGTGCTTGCGTGGGCGTGTATATGTGTGTGTGCGGTTGGAGTAAGTGGCTTCATTTTGACTATAATCAGTTGATGCAGTTTTGTTTTGGATTGTTATTCTGCACAGGCACACACTGCCAAACATTTACTGTATGTGCCATCCCAAATATGAACATTGTAAATTATATTATTCATATAAGCACAGTCCAGGTGGGAGTAATAACCTCAGGCAATCTGCAGAACGTCACTTGTTATTAAACTAAAGGAGATATTTGTGTTGGGAGCATCTCCCTCGTCGTCGGCGTCCCGCACCTGCGACACGGGACGAGTGATGAAAATAAAAGATGAGGCTGTCAAGAGATGAGCAAAATGAATTAGCAAAAGTAATCGCTTGCTAACAACACCGAGGAGGGTGTTTACAAGCTGCGTTTCAATTCTGAGGTTGCTCAGAAGACGACGACGTTGAACCTGTGTCTCTTCCTCGAACGAGACAGTTTATCCTCACAGAGGCTAAAACTAATGATGCATTCGGGCGCTCCTCGTCAACTCGTAAAGTCAGACATTTCCAAGTTAATCACCAGGAAGGTTCTTCAAATGGTCTACAAAGTGTAAATGCATGTGATAAAGTGGAACAAGTCTCACGGTGCCTGAGCTTACAAGTACAAGTCGTGAAAGTTAAACACATTCAATCCAAATACGGCATGAGTTACCCCAAGTTGGCAGTTTGAGGAGTTTTCAACCACACATATACAAACAGTTAACTAGAAATACAAATATGACAATGTTAGAAAGAGTTGAAGGATTAATGGCAGTGGCAATATCCAACACCATGAAGGCACATTATGTCAAAAAGTGCATTTATCAATCTATACACTATAAGATAAACTGACCATTTCTTGTACCGTTCACAAGTCAGTGGCTTCTGGAATAAAACCAAACTTACTCCTGTTTTCTTTACATACATACAGGTAATATGAAACACATCTAAAACATATTCTTGATTGTCATGATGGACTACTTGCTAATAATGCACCAGGTTAGTGGTAAACCCAAAAAACTAAATTTTCCTGTGATTAACAATACATCAAGGCAAATATCCCAATCCAAAAAGTAGATTTCATAATTTGCATCCTGCAGTGGCTTTTTCAATCGTCTAGTTGAGTAGTGGTTAGAACTTCCCGAGGGGTCAAAAGATCATTTAAAGGTAGTAAAAAGAAAAAATACATATTTCTGTTACACAACTATACGTTTATTTCTTATTTTTTTCCTCAATTTTTTGCTTATCTCTTGTGAAATATTGGACACCTTTACCATTTTCTTTAAATGAAACAACCTGAGAAGGGAAAAAAGACTGACTCTTTGGTCAAACTGCTCACAGCTCTTGTCCACACGAAAGCTACATCTTGTGACAAATGAAAGGAAACACCAACATAAATAGGCCTCACCACAAGGCCACCGGGAGCTGCCAAAACAGCCTCAGCGCTCCTTCTCATGGGTTCTCCACATCTACGGACTCTACTGGAGGAATGAACGGCATTTTTCCAAAACATATTCCCTGATTTGGTGTTTTGATGATGGTGGAGAAGGAGAACGCTGTCCAACACGTCAGTCAAAAATCGGTGACGGTGAAGGCCATTACATATGATTCACTCATTTCCATACTCATAAGATCATTCAGTGACCTGTGGTGCCATCATGTATACTGATATAATGAAAAAAAAAGAGGAATAACGTTACATAACATATCTTACGGACCATTGTATGCGGATACGTTGGCTTCAGTCACTATTCGTATGGACAAGTGAGAGCAAGACTGTCCAAAAAGTGTGCACCATTGGCAGAAAGCTTTTCGCCTCACCTGTGAGTGTGGCATTACACAACAGCTTTAGACGTAGCGGTCCAACAACACGTATGGACCGGTTTCTCTCCAGCATACTCTGGCCGTATTTGGGCAGAATAATGCTGCAGTTCTTGGCTCTGAACAGGCCTCGTCAGCCTTTTGTGACAAAAAACAATTGTGGACTTTGGAGGATCCAGCCCCTGATTTGGGACACAGCTCTACAGTACCTCCATTATCTTGTTTCCTTCCCATCCTTTGTCAACATGCAAATTCAGTCCATTCTCCTCACTGAACTTCCATTAAGGCACATCAAGGCTGCCATCAGGATTCTGTCTGAAGTCATGCCAGAGGAAATTACAAGCCCTCCTAGCAACCGCCAATAACAAATGACTTATATATAAACCCACATTGATTTGAAATTCATAAAGGCATAATATATTACAGCCTGACTCACTTTTTAAAAAGCTTAAAGGACATAAACTCACTTTTACCTCTTAGTTTGATATTTACTGAGTCCTATGAACATCATTGCATATGCAGCGATAGCATCCCTATCACCCGTACATCAAGGTGATACTAAGTGTGGGGTAAACCTGGAATTAAGCAGAGCCCCGAGGCATGTGTGCTACTGAAATATTATGTGATGGAAAGATATACACTACCACTTAGTGCTCGAGTTCTGCAAACCGATGCAGCAAAGTGAGGAGTTAAAACTGTGTAGTGCAAAGAGATGCTTGGCTCTGTGACAGCGGGTGCAGCATAACGAGTCCCGGAGTTGAAGCCGCAGTCACACGCTGTTTACATTCATGTTAAAGGTTGAAGTCTTAAGCATTTCTCTGCTCCCCTCTGGAGACACGACAGATAAACAGAACAAATTGAACTATGGAAACAGCACGCTGCACTCAGTTTATTGTCATGACCGGGTGCTGAAACCATCAGTATGTGCCAGTGAGCACTACATCACAACATGTTTACTTGCCTCGCAGACATTTCCAGGTGTGCGCAGAGCAAACAGGTGTGCAATTAATAGATTTCCTTACTCCCAAAGCAGAAAGTGGATAGCCTTTACTATCCTAAAAACTAATCCAGCGACATAAATGCATTGCCCTGCTCCATCAACATATTGTTGTGGAGTCTTTTAGCTCATGAAGAAAAAAAAACGACAGTTGAGATCATTCCTCTTTCAGACCCTTTGGGGCCAGACAATCCAAATAATCCATTACGCCTCAGACTGAAGTGAAAGCCTCTCCGCTCTTTAGGGCATTAACCAACTTCAATACCCATATAATGTAGTTCATTAACCACATGTCCGCGTCTCCTGAAACGCCTGACAGTGTTTGATTTCACGTGTTAACTTGAGTGCAGCATTTATATTCACAGCTTCAGCTGTTTTCCCCCACATGGAACCTTTACCGGGTTATGGATGAGTAAAGATATTCCCCTCACTGATGCAGTAAAAATGAAAACAATTGTCATGAAAAGAGTAGTAAAACCCATTTAAGGCTTAGAGGCTTCTTGAAATAAAATCCTGCAAAAGAAGGGGATCACTGGAATCAGTTCTTTTATCGGCATATTTTCACAATATCTTCAGTTCCATTTCACGGTTAGTTAAATTTACAGAGTATTGCAGCACTACAAGTGGATTTCGTTTACTATATTCTAATGAAGAACGCAAAGATTCATCATCTTAAAGGATATTTCTTTAAATAATCAGGTAGGTGGATACAGATTATCTTTCTCCAATTACGTAAAGTAATAACTTCCAAATTAAATCGAAGGTCTTGCTGTTTCTTTAGGATACACTTCATGTTAACTCCAATACAATATTGAATGGATGGCATACATTTAGTAAATATATTAATCAGTGTCTGGGGAAGAGGGACCTCAAACGAATCTTCATATCCCCTTCCAACCCTGTATGTCGTCTGAGGATTCATAATAATACAAAACAAAAATGTGGCGGTAGAGGAAAAGTTATGGGATCATCAAAGTCATTAGGATTCATCCTCTGGGAATCATGATTGTCTCTACAACATGTCACGGCAATCCATCATATATTGTGTAAGATATTTCAGTCTGGATCAAAGTGGTGGAACCAATCCACCAACATTGCCATGTGGCTAAAAACACAGCCGCAAGGTCCTGAAAGATGATCTTCTTGTATCTTGTGCACACACAAAAGAATATATATTATTTATCTGGACTGCAAGGTTACAAACACAGAACCAAGACTGAGAATAAGCCAGTTTTCTTGCGTGATTAAACTTCTAACGGGTGAATTCAGAAACATAAAGCCTGTAAATAACCTTGTCCTTTTTTTTTTAGCATGTTCTAACATCAATTATGTCCAAAAAAAGCTTGAAGATGTTAGTAACTATCCACCACATAATTTGTTTTCGCCTCTGCTGTGTCCTTTTTTAACTGGCCCTTTCTCATCTAAAGACCACTGACTGTAGATAATAGCTTATTCCTCAGAAAATCAATCAGATTGCCTTTAAAGATTGTCGGCCCGCGTGTTGGTTTGCTGCTCGTAATGATGTTTGCTCAAAGTGTGGTCATATTAAATGAGAATCGTGCCCTTCGACTGAAAGCTCACTGGATTTAATTCACTAACCTTTGAGCACCAAGATAAAGGCCGTCCATATGTATTCTCGTACCGACACTTGATGTATTTTCTCTCAAGGACGATTTAGAGTGAACCGAGAGGAGGAAAACATTTTCCATTTGCAGCGGAGCCTGTTTGAATGAGAACCGAGTAATTGTAAAATAACCCAGAATAATAAATTAGAATCATTTCAAGGTGTTTCAACCTAAAGGTGCACAATTCAGAAATTCATTTGAACATTTCCTTCACTGCTCTTTTGATAATACGCTCGCTCCTTCACTGGCAAACCCGTGCAGAAACTTGAAGCGCCGAAAATTAGGTTTCTTGATTTGATGTCATCTTTCATCAAGGTTGCTGATTGCTGTGCCAACGTTTGGCAGACGTAATGTCAATATCAACCCGGTTAGCTGTGTTTTCTTTGGTTGCCATGCCAATTTACTATAGACCCTCATCAGGGTTATTGGCAAGGATGCCGGGTTAATATTTAATGGGGAAAGAAGAATGAATAAAACAGGTCATTTGCTGTTTCAAGAAAGTTCTCATTAGCAGAATCCAATAGTTTGCGAGTGATGGACGAGGAATGTATTGAATTATCGATATCGGTCAATACACATGAGCTAGTTTTACTTCAAAAAGAAGCTATTTGATGTAATTTACAATGTTATGCATCGTCTTCTTTTGACACTACATCGATGCTCTTAATATATATCTACTACTACTATTACTATACTATATTGTCCACTTGTGTGCTGTTATTGTGCAATGTCCTTCAGTTTAAGAAAGATGCTTCAGGATCTATCATTAGCTGTTTCTGTTACCTTCAGGTTTCATTTTAAGTCTGCTAAAAGGTAACACAGTGGCACTGCTCTTTTAGCAAGGACAACCCTGTCCAATAAACAATACAATTTGACAATAAAATGAGATTAAGCTGATAAACTTGAGCATTAGTGACATAATATTATTCTAAAGTACACAGATGTTTGGAGAAACACTCACAAATCGCTGCACAAACTGAAATTTATGCCTTTAATTTTTTTCCTGCTCCATATTCCAGTCCATGTAATCTATACCTGATGAGTCCAGTTCATCTCAGCTGTAGCAGTGGTCAAATTTTTTGGCAGAGAGTCTTCAAAGAGGCTTCAAAGCTCGACATCAAACACAATCATAAAAAAAAGTTTCATAAAAAACTCTGAGAAATGAGACTTTTAATTGCATTAATTCATTTTAAATCCAGAAGCTTTTCAAGAACATGTTTCCCATACTCATGTGGCTACATCCACACCAATACGTTGTTGTTTTAAAATGCATGACTTTTTGTTACGTTTAGCGTCCACACTACTCCGGCGTTTTTGAGCCTCTAAAACAGAGACGTTTTAAAACTTAATTTCAATATGGAGTTACAAGCGATGCTGACCTTGTTGTCTATGCTAGCAGCTGTTGTGCAGTTAGATTCTGCATTATTTAATGCCACTCCTGCCTACATACGCAGGAGGCAAGCTCTTATTCAAGTGCTTTGCATCAATGCCCGTGTCCATGTCTGGTAGTATGGACGGAGGTTAATTCTGAAACGGCTAAAATTAATTCTGAAACGCTCGTCTGGACAGAGATTGTTTCAAAACAATGTTTTAAAAGAAATATTAGTGTCGATGCAGGGGGAAACATTGACTGTGGTTAAAACCAAGGAGCCAGAAAACAAGCATATAACCTAAGTTCAATTTCAAAACTTGCAACTAAGGATTAAAAAGTAATATGCTTTACACAAATATTTCTGCTGCTTCTATTGTTCAGCCCTGCAGAAAATCATCTTTCTGTCAAATGATCTACTCTGAACTTCAGCCACCATTAACGGGTGACAAACAATCAATACATGCTATTTCTGAACTCCACTTTCTCCGTCACTATTGTGACAGCTGTCTGGAGTTGCCTGATCTTGTTACTTGGTATTGTGTGTGTTGAAATATCCCTCAAGGCGGTAGTCAGAGAGGCTGGATGGCTGACACCTGTGCTGATTGACTCTTCGGCTTTATAAGCAGGTGGAGTTGTTGTCGCCTGGTGTTTGGTTTATGGTTTTTGGTTGGATTTTGATTCTGTTTGTTCCCACTCATCCATGTTTAAAGATGTTATGGTTTGACATTAATGGAAAAAATACTTTATTTTCTTGCCGAGGGAACGATGAGAAGATCGATACCACTCTACCATATAAGAGTCGATCTTCTCATCTGACTCTCAGTAAGAAAATAAATACAGTTCCCAAAATGAACTATTCCTTACAGTAAGTGTCATGTGAGCTCTCCTCTTCCTGCTGGGCACAGATTGCTTTGTTTGTTGCTGCCTTTTTGCTCTTTAAAGAAGTATCTTTAGGGCACGGTCACTCGTGCCCAAAGGCAAGGCGATATTCATGCTGAATGTGGGCAGTGCCAAGTGGGGTCAACAAAACACCACAGACTAGGGGTGTCACCAATCTCCACATCTTCAATGCAATTTCACTTTAGATTTTAAGGTCACAATTTGATTTTTGATTTAAACATGTCACTCATTGGTTCTGGCCGTAGTCATCTTGGTTTTTCGCCATCGGCATCTTGGATTTTGCAACCAGAAGTGACACGAGAGGGTGGAGCTAAGTACAACCGAATGCTGAATAAGACATTTTTAGGCGATAAAAAAGGTAATAATGAACTTTCATGAGCTGAAAACACACTGTGAAAGGGTTAAAGTTGCAAGACTAAATCACGGACAACTCCTAGAATGGACACGCCCTAAAGCATCCCCTGCTTTATGGTCTATTTGACTCCAAATGGGACCATAATTTACTAAATGAACATCATGCTGTATTGAAGAAGACTTGAAACTAGCGATTGAGACCATAAACTCGTGTTTACAATGTTTACTGAGGTAATAAATCAAGTGAGAAGTAGGCTCATTTTCTCATAGACTTCTTTACAATCAGACTTCTTTTTGCAACCAGAGGAGTCGCCCCCTGCTGGCTGTTAGAAAGAATGCAAGTTTAAGACACTTCAGCATTTGCTTCACTTTTCAGACCCGGAGGTTGCCGCCTGCCACGCACACTTCTTTGCTATTGGTTGAGGTTGCGGCTGGTCAAAGTTCAACTCCACGCGATGCAAAGATGCGAATTTCACCTGTGTGTGACCTTGCCCTTATCTTCCAGGAATTGAAACTGGTCTCAACATGCATAGTGCAAACTGGTGCGGCAACTCATAGATTCAGGAGGTGCAACAGGCAGTTGGCCGCTAAAAGCCTGCAGATCTTGTTATAAAACTGGCAAACAATAGTGAGAACAGAGAACATGTTCTGATATGTTTTTATTAGATCTTCCAGATGGAGGACTTGTCTTTTACTCAGCCATCATACAGTAGGGCGGGGGGGTAGTGTAACGCCGTAGGTTTACATGCTGTATGAGGACCTGTGAATACATTGAAAGCAGTCAGAGGTCTTGCTGGGGGAATTTAAAAATATTCTGTCAGTAAGTGGTGTTTATCTGAAAGAGCCTTTCTTCTTCTTCTTCTTCTTCAACCCTTCAACTCGTCCTGATTCCAGGTGCGGAGCCAAAAAGTGAGATCAAAGCAGCTCCTCTCATCTCCGACTGTTTTTGATGATGAATGTACACGCTGCCACTGCTTTTGTTGTGCTCCAGTTTTGTGGCCCTACAGAGATAAGAAATTGGCAAGCGGAAATATGGATGATTATGCCTTCATAATATGATAAGTCCAAGCATCAACAACGTCTCCTCTTTTACCCCCGTCGCATTATTAAACGTGTCAGAGTCCCGTTTAGAAATGTACCAATCTGACATTTGTGTTGAACTGTGATAACTGCAGTAATTTCACAGTATGGGTGCTGCTTATGAATAATATGATCTCAGAATGAGTTGTTCCGCGCTACACAAATAATCAAATCAGTCTTTTAAAAGGTTATAATTGGATTTTAATCAGTCAAATTATGTTTTTTTTCTTTAGAAAGAGTGAGGCTCTCTTTTGAAAGACTAAGGAAAACACATCTATACAGAGAACTGATGAAAAGCTGTTTACAGCTGAATGAAGGCTGCAAACTGTTGGCTTGACCAGAAAACATAACCTCATGATACTTAAAACATAAAGATATGTGAGGATATAAAATAGTCTAGTGGAGTTTATCACTACTAGCAGCTCCACAAAGCAATGTTTTTGAGTGGGTTTCATTGCTTGTTACACATTCGTGCCACATAACACTTAACATGCCGTTCTGCTGATTCACAGTTGGTGGCAACAATGCATTAACGCAAATTTGTTTTAACGCCACTAATTTGTTTAATGCATTCACGCAACTCTCGATGTTTAGGTTGTAACGGGCTTAGTTTTAAAGCTAAAATAAAGATACTGGCATCATATGAATCCATTGGTACCAACCATGTCATACTAGCTTCAAACTTCAAAATTTTGGCGAGGAAAAACTGGCGTGTCCATTTTCAAAGGGGTCCCTTGACCTCTGACATCAAGATATGTGAATGAAAATAGGTTCTATGGGTACCCACGAGTCTCCCCTTTACAGACATGCCCACTTTATGATAATCACATGCAGTTTGGGGCATATTTTGTACGCTAAATGCAGTACCTCTGAGGGTTTCTGGACACTATTTATCATGGTTTTGTGTTGTTAGTTGATTTCCAATAATAAATATATACATACATTTGCATAAAGCAGCGTATTTGCCCACTCCCGTGTTGATAAGAGTAATAAATACTTGACAAATCTCCCTTTAAGGTACATTTTGAACAGATAAAAAGGTGCGATCTGTTTACCCGTATCAAATTCGTAATATCATATTCAGAATAACAGTGTGCATGTAAACTTAGGCAATGAATTTGGTGAGGAATATTGAATATTAATCATAACTCCACAGGGCACCTTTAACTTAATTCTCTTTAATGTAGCTCTTATTGATAACCTTTAGACTACATGTTGATATATGTGATAAATAGACCTTGAATCTTGTGCAAAAATATAATTAGAATTTTTGTGACCTTGGATCATCAAAACATCAAAACATGGTTATAATTCATGAAAATATCAGCAGTTTCTTTGCATAAAAACTAGAGTTTGCTTCTATTTTACAAGAGATTTGATCCACTGCTTCTCCACAACAGCAGCCACAGGCAGCCCTCCTGCTGGATCCAGCAGAGGATCCTAACTCATTCCAAGTCAATATAACGTCCAGTAGGGCTTGCTAAAATGACCCAATAAACCTCCCCCCTAGAACTGATAGGTGCTGTTAAATCGTTCACGGTGATGCATTTTGTAGATGTAATTATGTTCCTCAAATAAAATAATTTACTCTGCACATCCCGGCCAGCCAATCTGTAATTATTGCTGAACCCAGGTCTTATAACATTTTAATCAGGCTGTGATATCGAACTGCTCGAGGTGTAATTAAAAAATGAGCAGGAATTAAGCAGCGCCATATACGAGGGGAGGGATTGGCAGGAATGTCAAATACAGAAGAACGAGCGCACCGGATCCCTCATTTGCAATGCAGATTAGTTTTTGGAGCAAAAGAATAGGATTATTGAAATCAAAATCTGACCCAATGAATAAAACATGATAGAAAAGAATGGCAAGTAGAAAAATAGGCCAAACAAATGTTCATGAATTCAGAAGTGAGTGGTTATTATTTGTGCTTTAAAAAAGAGGAAGGAATAAAGAAAGCAGTGCAAACAGGTTAACTCCGGGGAGCCTTGCGTTTCAATGGTGCCATGCCTTTCAGAGAACATATAGTTGCTATTTTTTCACTTCTGATTGTGTTGCAACCTTTTGATTTCAAAGCAAAAACCAACAACAGGAACAAGGGCACATGGGAGAAAAAAAAAAGCTTGCTATTTACGGCGGCGCTGCCACTGGGATCGGCCCCAG